>JADBJO010006922.1:64117-71617 GCA_016801955.1 Conus betulinus
ACACTTCTTCTCTAGTTACTGGCGGTTCATGAAAACATAATTGTTACATTCGGCATGCCATCGTTAATTATATGAATTGTTTCGACAAATTTTAAATAAATGTCAGCGAACCGCCCAGAGAAACGTGAACAAACTAGTCACAAGAGTCGTTTGTCCACGTTTCTCTGGGCGGTTCGCTGGCATTTATTTAAGATTTGTTTAGATTTCCGCCTGCAGTCGTTTCACTTTGCAACTAGATGAATTTTTTTCGGTTAAACATTTGTTTCAAGCAAGTCTTTAAGTGCTTATTCCAATCATTGATTGTTATGTTCTTACGTGGTTGTTTCTTGTAGAAGAAATGTTATGCACGTTTTCCCGAAACTCCCATTGGTCATTTATAGAAACAGTCAAAATTCTTATGACATGTCGTTATCTTTTGTTTCTTTAATTTCAGAAGACATTTATACTCTATTCTAGATATGCAGCAAACGTCATGATCATAACTATCCTTCATGTAGCGAAATGTTTCAGCAATCCTCAAGTTTTCGATTTAGTTAATAGACATTCTTTGTCACACCAGTCGCTTCATTTAGTATTTGTTTCCAAACAGATTCGTCTCTTTTCTTGCAAGCAGGTAAAGTTTTATTACATGTAACAAAACGTTCATGGCTACATTGCAGTCACGATCAACCATATGAATAGCAGTGTCGAGAGATGACAATACTTCATCTGAATGCATTATATTGACGTAAGTATGTTCAAAATACGGATTCCACGCGAACTTTTTGATAACCTCACTTTGCTTTTTAATGCTCAAAGACAGGATTAAGATTCAGCAATTCAAATTGAAACTTGACAGGTTAATCATCTGACTCCAATTTTGTGACATGAATAAACTACAGGAAAATAAAACAACTGAAAACAATTCTCTAGAAAACAGAAAAAAACAACATTGTAAATTTTAGAAATAATTTCACTGATTTTGTAGTGCAAGAACATGAGATATGTTACAATTTTCATTATCTCTTTCTGTCGTCATTTTTTTCCTTTAGGCATTCTGCTATTGTTATCCTATGTAACACACGTGGAAGACATTTCCCTGTGCTACATCAAAATCGTCCCTACTTCTTAGATCAGTGGTGTCATATTCACAAGACTCAACACATTGCAGATTTGTTACTTTCATGTGTAGACACTACACTAGATTAAAAAAGGAATAACACGTGAAAGCTAGATATCAAAATATTTCACTCACAGTGTTCAAAATGTGCAAACCAAGGAGCCACCACAGAACCCATGTTTATTCTGACCAAGATATCACTGATTCTGACAGGGTTTAATGTCACTGCCTGTTGTGTACGAGAGTCTTGCCTACACTGGCTGATCGACGCTGGTGTCACTGGAGGGCGCCCCCCCCCCTCCCCTTTCACAATTCCTTGAATTTGTTGCCCATTACCATCGTCAATGCCAAGCTTCTTCCCTTCGGTAAGCAGATGGTCAAAGACCATGATCACACGTTTTTCCTTCACTCTTTGCTTTCTTTTGATGAGGGGGTTAGTCTCTTTAACACGAAATGAAAAGTTGTCATCTATAAACACTTTGAATTCTCTTCAGTTCATATCTTGTCTTCAAGATCTTAGTATTGTACGTGGAACAAGTGACCACTGGTGAGTTACTGTTTGAATTCGGTTGGTGGACTCGGTCAAAATGGAAGTCTCCAGTAGGAGCCAGCTTGCCTAAAAACGTGTCATGGACAAGGTTTTCACACTCCTGCTGAGTTTTCATCCATCTTCGGACCAGCCTATGAAAAAATCAGGTTATGCCACTGTAAATATCCTTCCAGACCATCAGTTTTTTCATTCTAAGAAATGCATTCTCCTCTGTGCGATGTCGTGGCTGTTGTGGAGTCAGTCATTCCCCTGTCGCATCTCCACTTCTTGACTCAAGGATCCCAACTCTCCCTAAAGGGTGACGCGTCTATCACGTCGGTCCTTCGTGTCATCAGCCTTCGTGTTTAGTGACTTGAGCATGGACATCAGATCCAGGTTTCAGAGAGAGAGAGAGAAAGAGAGAGAGAGAGAGAAAGAGGGGGGGGATTTGTTGAATTATGTAGTATGATAATCTGTGGTGTGCTGCATTTTATTAATTTCTGTTGTGTGTGTTGTGTTGTGTGTGTTGTGTTGTGTGTTGGTCTCTGTTTTTGTACTTTCAGGAACATATCTAGACAGATGTTAAAACAAGTGCACAAATATTTGGATGTTGAACTTAAACTCTGAACTGATATATCAGGGACAATACATATAGCAAAATACGTGCACAAACATTTGTCGAACTTGACCACCGAACTGATCAATCAGGGAAGACAATAGACGATTTTAGGAAATCTGCAAGGGAAGTAATCTGTATTAGAGTTCGCGCTCAAGGTGAGCGGCCTCGCCATTGTCATGAGACAGATGCCACTATTGCACGCCCAAAGCAATTCAGAGAGAGCGAAAGAGAGAAAATGCTAAAAATGGACGTTAAACGGCGCACCTGTTACGCAAAAAATCCATATCTCGATCGTTTTTCTGCCATGCATACAAATCAATTATTGACTCTTAGATCAGTTTTCTTGAGCCATAAACTGAGAAAAGGTAATTCTGCTTGCAATGGAAAGACAGGCGCAATTTCCCCCTGATTATTTTTTTTCTGGAACTGATCTATTACAGCTAACCGTTGATCTCCTGCAGGCAGGTCTGCTGTCACCCACACCTCTGGTGAACACATGGCTCAGTGGATAAAGCAGCTGGCTGGGAAACCAGAGGATCACAGGGTACATGGATCGTTTCTCGCACTCGGAGATCACCCACACTCCTCCTCCTTTTCATTAGACCCAAAGTGTTGGTCTGTCCTCTGTTCAGGTGTTAGGGAAGCAGGGGTTTAGTGTTTTTCCACAAAAACAGAACATACCATGTTTTATATTGTATTGAAACTAAAATCATTGTCAGGAGTTTTAATTCGGTAAAGCTAATCTGACCCAAGTGAAGTAAAAATAGAAAGGAACGCTTTTTGTGAGTCAGTGTAAAGAATTAATGACGCGCGCGCGCGCGTGTGTGTGTGTGTGTGTGTGTGTGTGTGTGTGTGTGTGTGTGTGTGTGTGTGTGTGTGCCTTTTCTTTACACTCAACCGTAGTACTTTGACACTTTTTTTTCATTCAGGCTAAAATAAGATGAATATACTAAAACGAGTCCATTCAGGACACATTTCTCCGAGGTTAGCTTTTGTGTTAATTTTGATATGACCAGTAATTAGAAATGTAAGTTGCGCATCTAGTTCTTCCATCCGCTCCTTTTGTCCCATTTTAGCGGTACGAATCTATATTCAATTATATACCTTCAACTCACGGACTGACAATTCCAGCATTTATTATCAGATAGAGCCTCAGTTATCAATTATCGAACATAAACGGTTTACAATATCACTCTGTCGAAACAGATTCAAAGTTATATTTTTCAACCTTCACAGACGTTTGAAATACGCAATCTGTTTAGCTGTGGAAGTCTTTTACTGCCAGTAAATTCGCTTCATACAAAATTATCAACACTGTATCAGTCTTTCAGAGCTAGTTAATGTACCCTAGACAGATCAATTTCAGCAATGTGTGTTTCTAAAAATAGAAATGTTATATAATATGGAACAATGAAACAGCGTCAGTACTCTAAACCTGGTCAAACTTCTCTTTCAAGTGTGTAGATCTTTTACAGACGAAAAATAAACTTTCGTAACACAGAATTATCAACACTGTATCAGTTTTTGAAAACTAGTGAATGTACCCAATACTGATCACAGTAGACTTTGCCTGTTTCTACAAAGTGGAGATCTTGTATGATAGGGAACAACAAAACTGTATAAGCTTTTAAGACTGGGTAATTTTCTCTGTGAGGGATAGCTAAAAATGTGTCAGTCTTTTAAAGACTTCGAACTTACACTTAAACCTGTGCCGGTCTAGTCAAGTCAAGTCAAATCAAGTCAAGTCAAGTCAAGAACACTTTATCATATCCAAAGAAAAAATAAGAATGGCCATAAAACATGACGATGGATCCCACCCATCCACCCACACACACACACACACACACACACACACACACACACACACACACACACACATACACGCACGCACGCACACACGCACGCACGCACGTACGCTCGCACGCACGCACACATGCACGCACGCATGCATGCACACACACACACATGTGTGTGTGTGTGTGTGTGTGTGTGTGTGTGTGTGTGTGTGTGGTCCAACCTCTCCAGCACATGACGTGTCTCGTCTTCTCTGGATGAATCACTGTAGTGTCATCCATGAAGGCCTTGAGATGGGGCATCTTGTAACCATCGCCAAGGTCTGTTAGTCTTGCGTTGCTTGTTGCTGCTTTCAAGATGACTCCTTTGACAACACGAACAGTACTGGGGAAATTGCACAGCCCATTGCAATGCACACTTCCAAGTTGATCCAATCTGTTGTGTACTCCTTGGTAGAGAACCGCATTCAGAAGCCATTGAAGTACTTCTTGAGCATGTCGCGGATGTTCTTTCGGCACATGGTACATCTCAAGAGCCAACTGTATCATCTCATGGGGTACAGATCCATATGCGTTTGCCAGATCAAGCCACACTACGTCCAGGTCTCTCTTTTCTGTTTTTGCTCTTTAGATTGCATCCCAGATCATTGTGGCGTGTTCTACACAGCCAGCCACGTCTGGGATGCCACCTTTCTGGACTGACACATCCAAGTACTTGTTTTGCATGAGGTACTTGGTCAGCCTTGCTGCCATGACCGAGAAGAAGATTTTCCCTTCGACGTTCAGTAGTGATATTGGCCCGAACTGGCTGATGTCACTTGAATTTTGCTCTTTGGGGATGTACGCACCATCTGCCGTCATCCACTGGCCGCTGATCTTCTGATTTCTCCAAGCTGATTGCAGCAGCCTGTGGAGCCACTCCAGCACCTTGGGACATTTCTTACAGCTGCTAAGGTATTCTGTTTGGCCCCGATGATGATTTGGCTCTGGCTTTGTCGACCATCTTGATTTCCGCCAGCGTTTGAGGCTTGTCATTGAACTGTTCTTCAGAGTTGATTGCCACATCAGACCTTGAATGTCGAGTGGTGCTTTGCTCTGTGAGTCAGAGTGTGTTTTCCTCAGATGCTGCTCAAAAACTCCTTTGTCCACACTTAGGGTCCCAGATTTTGGCTGCTCAAACAGAGTTCTGGCAAACTGGAAGAGGTCTCTGAGGAAGCGCTCTTGTGTTTTCTTCTTTTTGCTCTTCCTCTTCCTCGCAGATTCCGCTTTGCTGATGGCGCTGTGTTTTGCTTTTATGTCTTTCCAGAGTTTTTCCAAGCCTTGTATTTCAGCTGGCAATGCGGTCTTCATTTGCCTCTTAAGGTTTTTCTTTTGGACCCTGACCTTGTCCATCTCTTCTTAGCCTCTGGATTTCTTTGGAGGTGTTTTCTCTTTGGGTAGTTCTGCTCCATAGGCGTCTCTGCATGTGGCATACACAATGCCCCCATACATGGCTAGTTTGTGTTCCAGGGTGCTTTTCCCTATGAGTGTATCGAGTCTTTGGACTATTTTTGCATCCAGTTTCTCTCCCAATCTTCAGTCTCGTTTGCTCGTGGCAGGTTGAATTTCAGGCGCTAGGCATCGAGGGCCTGTGCAAATTCCTCATCCGAACCAACAGCGTGGATGTCATTGGCACTGTGGTTTAAATCCTGGCCTTGGTCTTCCGACGTCTTATCTGCTGATGCAGTGCGCTGCTGCTCATTCAGATGAGTCTTCACACGTCCCAGCTTTGTTCTGTGGATCTTCAATGCACGGGTGGTAGCGAAACGCTTTCCACAGACTCATGGATATTCCATTTGGTACATGTTTATAGTCTGCTTGGAATTTGCAGTCGTGATTGGTTGATCACCGACGGATTCATCATTCTCTCCCCCTTTCGGTAAATCCTGGGAACAGTTGACAGAGCGATGGCGAATACCGTTACACCAGCAGTAGTTCACGACATTCTTTTCGTCCACACAGCATTGACACGATGTGGCCACAGCACAGAAGCTGCCCTGAGCATGGTGAAAGTCACCCGCATCCATGGAGGTAAAGCTGCCGTCGTGTATGACATCATCGAAGTCATTTTACACTGCCAGGAATTCAGGTAATGAAAGTAGGGCATACCCAATTATCTGTGGAGCAAGACATTTAAGGGCTGACAATCAACAGCACCTGGTCAGACCAGGCCATAACTTGGAAGAAAACACCAGAAGTGGACGCAGGAAGACGAAGCATGATCACAATGATCATGAAATTTCCGAAAATGCCAAAGAGAAGCACGGTAGGATTCCCAATGGTCTAGATCAGGTCAACGGCTTTGGCATATAGTTTGTAATGCTCATGCCAAACATCCCATTTGAAGGGCCAGAAGTTATTATTGTACTGTTCACTTTGTAGTTCATAGCAGGTGCTTAGCTGGGTTCAGGTGTGTAATTGTGTTTGAGTTTGTTTGTTATCATTCTTCGTGATTCAGCAATATTGTATTCTTCCTGTGTGAAAAAATTGAGTACCTTTCGAAATACACACACACACACACACACACACACACACACGCGCGCGCGCGCGCGCGCGCGCGCGCAAACACACTTGCACACATGCGGGTGCGCGAACACGCGGCATCACACGCACGCACGCATGCGCGCGCGCCTATATGCACTGGCACACATATGTATGTGCATATATGCACACGGGCATGTGCGCACACATGTTTGCAGGAGCATACTCTCACAAGCCACAGATCACAAAGACACATACATACGCATAGGCACACACACACACACACACACACACACACACACACACACACACACACACACACACACACACACTTTATCATTAGGGTTTGGTTTTGTTGGTTGGTTGGTTTGGGGGTTGAAGAGGTGGTGTCTTTTGTTTTCGTCAAACGTCACATAGAGTAGTTAGACGCTACATTCACACACACACACACACACACACACACACACACACACACACACACACACACACACACACACACGCGCGCGCGCGCGTACACACTGAGAAGCGTGAACATGCCGCACAGCACACACACACACACACACACACACACACACACACACACACACACACAAACACACACACACTCACACACACACACACACACACACACGTGCGCGCCCATACACATACACTGGCGCAAACCCACGTGCGTTCCTGCCCACGGAACCATGCACACACACACATACACCCACGTGTACTCTCACCACTACCACACGCAAACATTATGGTGGTACAATGTTAAGTAGGTAACATCAGCTTTAAATCGTGCGCAGTGTGTCTTCAAAACTTAGCAGATATGGTGTAGCGTATATGGACTAGGCCGCACGCAGTGACATCCCCTTGATGAAACTGAAACTTCCATTTCCGATCATTCCTATCGCTAATTCATTCAAAAGGAAAGAAAAACAGCATCGGACTG
>JADBJO010006922.1:76617-84117 GCA_016801955.1 Conus betulinus
AAGTTGCAGTGTGGGCACATTAAACTGAAAATACACAGTGTCCTTGGTAGACCCTTGCTGAAGAATTCTGGGCTGTCAAAACACAATGATTTTAGGGATGAACAAAGGCCATGCCATTCGGATAAAGAGAAACAGGACGAGGTAGGGTCTTCACCCTCACCTCCCCACCACCACCACCTACACCCCATCCCCACCCCTCACCTGGCAGAAATCCTGGCTCCCTCTCTGCAGTGTCTTGGGCCGACCATGTGCCTTAGAGACAGGCTTCCATTCCCACAGGACACATTCTAGCCCATGAACTGCTCTCCTGCTCGTCTGTCAAAACCAAACAGGGCTCAGCGTGACGTAATACTTTCATGTGCACTGACAGTATGGGTGTGTATGACCTTGATGTTCAGGGGTCGTGTAGTACGACACTCTGTCTTGATGTGCATTGACAATGTAGTATGACACATTACCTTAATTCAGATGGATGGTGTTGTGTGCCATATTACATTGATGCACATGGAAAATGCAAAACTTTATGTTAATGTGATGTATAGGGTATGATCTAAGTTAATGTGTGTTGTACAACACAATACGCAACTATACAGTGCAACACAATACAAACAACACAGCGCAGCAATACACATCCATTACACAGCGGTGTGTGTGTGTGTGTATGTGTGTGTGTGTGTGTGTGTGTGTGTGTGTGTGTGTGTGTGCGCGCGCGCGCGCGCGCGCGCGCGTGTGTGTGTGTGTGTGTGTGTGTGTGTGTGTGTGTGTGTGTGTGTGCAGATCCTGGGCACCATACCGTGGCAGTCTTACTTTCAGCGGGTGCTGTCAGTTCGGAGCAGCCGGGAGGTCCAGTGCCTCTCCGTGGTGGCCGGGTTCGGGTCTCTGCTTTCCGCCGTGCCGCCTTTTCGTGTGTGGGGGCCTACTCTTCCATGGCTGGTAGGTACAGGTTCAGAAGTCCCCCCTCCCCTTCCACCTAATTTTTTTTTTAGAATCCTGCCATTAAAAGATTTTTTTCTCTTTTCTTCTTTTTTTCTTTCTTTTTTTTTTTCTTATTCTGTTTGCTGTTCCATGTTCTGTGCTACCTCAATGGCACTGCACTCACGCCGCTCATTCCGAACCCCCGTCCACAGCCACAGCCCGGCCCGGCCTGCCGCAGGCCCGGTACTGGCACTACACACAGAACAGTCAATGTCAAGTCATCAAGAGACAACCCACCAGAGGACACATCGCACTGCCCTGAGTCACTTCGGTGGTGTTCATTGAAATGACTCGGCGGCAGTGCAGAATAGAGAATATTTCTTGCATACGCATTTATTCCAAGACTTCGACGTTAACCAAATGAACTGTCGGATCTTCCATAGCCGTGTGATTTGTCAAACAAAGTCAGGCGTGGTGTTATCAACTAACTTTGTCTTTTTAATGTGTGTTTTCAGGTGAAAACTTGGAACAAATGTAAGTCGTGTAGGATTAATACAGGAAATCTGAATGACTGCTATCATTAGTTAATTTGGTATCTCCCTCTCCCTCCCCTTTCCCATCTCTCTCTCCCTCCCTCTCTCTCCCCCTCCCCCATCTCTCTCTCTCTCTCTCTCTCTCTCTCTCTCTCTCTCTCTCTCTCTCTCTCAGTTTGCTGCTCTTAGAGACCCGATGTGTCCATGTCGACCAGTCGGATTGCCTTTAATGCCCACTAACAGATGAAAACAGAGGATGTGCATCAGTTCGTAGTCAATGATTTTATCTTTGGGTTCTGACAACAGCAAAACTTTAGCCTTCAGCTTGACTTTGGGTCAAAGACTTGATGAGAACGCAGTGTCTCCGATCTGTTGCCTAGCACCTCAGTGCACTACACTCTGCGCAAGATGATTGTCTGCCTCGTATGCACTTTCAATAGACATGTTCTCTGACCATACATAAACACTAGAGCTGTTCAAGGAAATCAGTTTGGAGGGATATCTTCTGTAACGTGCTATCCTTGACGACACGAGAACCAGTCTGCACTTCTATTAACACAGTTTGGGGGTGGGGGGTATCTTCTTTAGCAGATTCTGTTTAATCACACTTAGGCACTAAACAGTGTGTTGTGGAAAGTCAGAATCGGTTACCTTCTTGAACACGGTATTTTTTGGTAAAACAGCAGACCGAGATCACCACAGCTTGTGGAACCCTCGCGTGTATGTGTGTGTGTGCGCGCGCGCGCGCGCGCGCGCGCGTGTGTGTGTGTGTGTGTGTGTGTGTGTGTGTGTGGGGGGGTGACCACAGACGACATGACGGCCTTCAACACTGTTTTTAGAACTGGACAGTGGCACACCATGTAACGTAATAAAATATGATGTAAATGTAATGTTATGTAATGTAATATTATGTAATGCAATGTATGAGCAAACTTGGAGGATGATCCAGGGACAGAACTGCCCATAGACGACATGACGGCCTTCGACACTGCACATAAAGGTTGTTCTTTTCTTGGTCTGGAAGCAGTGTCTGCAGCCATCATGTCGACTTTAGACGCTGCTTGGGCCATTCTATGCCTATGTCCAGTCAATCATTACATCACATTGCATCACATTACATTACATTACATTAATTACATTACATTAATTATATTATACTATGTGTTTTCCTGACCTGGGAGCAGTGTCACCAGCTGTCATGTCGCCTTTAGAAAATGCTGGATCATCCTCCATGATCATCACACGTCACTTCACGTCACGTTACGTTACCTTATGTCAGGTTAAGTTACATAATGTGTTTTCCAAGAGACCTGAAAGCAGTGTGTCAGCCACCGTCAAGTCGTCTTTAGACTAAGTTACATTGCGTTACGTTACCGTTCATTACGTTACATTACATCACAAGGGTGTGCTATCCTGGTTTAGAGGCAGTATCAGAAACCGTCATATTGTCAGTGCTTTGGTCGTTCTACATGTTCACTAAAATATCACAAAATATTACACTACATTGCATTACATTACAATACATTACATTACATTACATTACATTACAATACATTACATTTCATTGCATTACATGGTGTATTACTGTCCAGGTCTAGGAGCAGTGTCATCGGCCGTCTTGCCGTCTGTGGACAGTTCGGTCCTTGGGTCGTCGTCCATGTTCGCTCGCACATTGCATTAGTAACATAACATTACATTACATAACATTACATTACATCATATTACATTACATTGCATTACATTACATTACAAAGTGTAATGCTCTCCAGGTCTAGGAGCAGTGTTAGAGGCCCCATGTCGTCCGCAGACAGTTCTGTCCTCGGGTCATCCTCCATGTTCACGCACTACACGTACAGGGCTACCCTAAGACCCAAGGTGAGTGATTGCCAATTCCTTTACCACAGTCAAGGTGAGTGCAGCCTGGACCACGAGCTGACTGACTTCGTTTTTCCAATCTGATCATCACAGATATAATAGTCTCTAAAGCAGTGCTTTTGACAGGGGAAAAATGATAAAAGAGACACAGTAGATATCCATGGGATGAGTGTTTGGCTGTTCATTTTAAAAGAAATCCTCTAATTAAGATTTGTGGCACTGCATGTTATCACTTCACTGTTAGAAGAGATGGATGAGTAATTGGGAGGTGCCAACTCGAGAAGACTGCATGGGCAGAGGAGAGCATTACTCTCTTTTTTGTTTTGTTTTGTTTTTTTATTGTTGTTTTTTGTTTGGTTTTGTTTGAGGTTTTTTTTGTGTTTTTGGTTTGTTTTTAGTATACAAGGCTTACACAAATATGGGGCATCAAAACCATGATAATGACAAACCATGTATATCTCCAAGTGGTTATAGTCATCGGTAGTGGGGTTTACAGGTTGTGGGTCCCGAGTATGTTGGATCAGAACAGGCACCATGATTACTTTCGACGTGGCTCAGCAGCAATGCAGTGTCTCCTCTGGTAGGTTGCCCTATGACGACTTTACGTAGATTATAACGCAAGGACTGTCGGTGTTGAAAATGCTTACAATGAATGGGTAATTGGACTCTGTGTGTGTGTGTGTGTGTGTGTGTGTGTGTGTGTGTGTGTTTGTGTGTGTGTGTGTGTGTGTGTGTGTGTGTGTGTGTGTGTGTGTGTGTGTGTGTGTGTGTGTGTGTGTGTGTGTTGTGTGTGTGTGTGTGTGTGAATGAGAGAGAAGTGGGGAAGGAGAATTAGAGTTCTGTGTGAGAATGAGTATGTGGGCATGCGGTAAGAATATGAAAAGCAGACCGACAGATGTTCAAAGTGTGTGTACACGTGCAGTTGTGGCGAGGGAACGGAGATTGGGACAGGCGAGCAAACGCACGCTTGTTCCCTTTTCTTCACCCTCTCTCTTCCCTCCTCATTCCTCCATACGCACTCTTCCCCATCACCTCCTCACCTTGTCTGCTCAAGTATGAGACAAATTAACAGGTGAATGGCGATGGCTCAATTCCGACCAATTACAATGATATTTACAGAAGTTGACGAATCATGAAACCATTTTTTATATTTATAAACGAAAGATGATATAAAACGTTCAAGATCAACGAAAACGAAGAACGAGCTATTACCTATCTCATCAAACTGGGCGCAAAGTGAATGCTGAATGATTTCGTCATTGGTAGGGGGGTTACAGGTAGTGGGTCCTGTGGGATCAGAACAGACACCTTTCCGGGGGATCGCCTTTGTGGTCTCCATGCTCTGTCTGGCCGGCGTGTCGTGGCTGGTGGACCGTTGCTTCAGGAAGGGTGTACTGCCCTCGTGCTGTGACGTGCTGGGGCCGGGGCAGGAGAGGGAAGCCACTCAGAGGTGTACGTCGTCAACCAGCGAGGAACCTCGGGGTCAGGGGCTCGGGGAAGCTCCTCCACCGCCGCCACTGCTACGTCAGCAGCGCAACAGCTCGGCAGGAGACTGACGTCAAAGACAGATTACGTCAGGGAGTCGTATCTTCTTCACAATCCCGCTTTGTGGAGAAACTTTGATGACGTTGTCCCGCTGAAACGTTGGTGTGGTTGACTGGAGTGGTGATGTTGTTCACGGGTGGATTTTTCTTTTTAATCTAAAAAGCACTTACCCTCACCACCTCATTCTTGCCACCCCAGATTCCAAACACCCACATCTGTCCCTTCATTTCCATCCTTATCACACCAGCGCGCACACACGCGCACATGCACACACACACACACACACACACACACACACACACACACACACACACACACAGAGTGTGAGGGATGATTGTCTCTCAGCATCTTCAAACTCTTGAGGTCATTTAGTAACCTCAAGGACAATTGGTAACCTTGAGAACGCATCAGATTGAGAACTCTTACTGACTTTTGGGTCACACCATTGCTAGGAAACTTGGTGACTTTTAGGACACATAGTCTTGAGGAAATATGGTAACCTTGAGAACATCTGGTGACTAGAGAACATTTGGTGACCCTTAGGACATGTGGTAAACTTGAAGACATTAGGTAACTTCGAGGACATATAGCAACCCTGGGACATTTGGTAACCTTGAGGATAATTGATGACCTTGACGACATCTGGTAACCTTGAGGACATTTGGTCACCCTGTGGACATTTGGTAATTTTGAGGACATTTCGTAAACCTTGACGACATCTGGTAACCTTGAAAATAGTTGGTAATCTCTAGGAAGATTTGGTAACCTTGAGAAATGAAACTTGCGGACACTTGGTGACCATGAGGTAATTCTGAAGAGTGGATATTTGATGACCTCTGAGACACCTGAAGCCTTAAGATCAGTTGATATATTTTGAAGACGCTTGATAACCTTGCAAATACTTGGTAACTTTGCTGTCACTGCAGAACACTTGGTAACGTTGCAGTCATTGTGGAACATTTGGTAACCTTGCTGTCATTGCAGGACACCAGTCAACTTTGCAGTCATTGCAGAAGTCTTGGTATCTTTGCAGTCAGTGCAGAACACTTGGTAACGTTGCAGTCATTGCAGAACACTAGGCAATTTTTGCAGTCAGTGCAGAACACTTGGTAACCTTGCAGTCAGTGCAGACCACTAGGCAACATCGCAGTCAAACTTGGTCACCTTGAAGACATTTAGCAACCTTGCTGTCATTGCGAAACGCTCGTTAATCTCGAAGCCTTTTGGTAACCTCGACTTCATTGCAGAAAACTCGGTAACTTTGCAGTCATTACAATATACTTGGTAACCTTGAAAACTCTTGATGATCTTGCAGTCATTACAAATGTTTGGTAACCTTGCAAACTCTTGGTGACCTTGCTGTCACTGCCGACCATTTGGTAACTGTAAAGATTCATGGTAACATTGCAATCATTGTAAAACACTCGGTAACCTTCCAGTCATTGCAGAACACTCGGTAACATTGCAGTCATTGCACAACACTTGGTAACATTGCAGTCATTGCAGAACACTCGGTAACCTTCCAGTCATTGCAGAATACTTGGTAACATTGCAGTCATTGCACAACACTTGGTAACCTTCCAGTCATTGCAGAACACTCGGTAACTGTGAAGAAAAGTGGTAACCTTGCAGTCATTGCAGAACACTTGGTAACGTTGCAGTCATAGCAGGATGTTAGGTAAGCATGAAGACAGTTCGTAGTTTGATGTTATGTAAGAATGCTTGGTGATCTCGAAGTCACTTGATCTTCTTGAGGACACCCGATCACAGTGAGTTGTACGTTTGGTAACCGTGAAGACACTAGGTAATCGTTGAGACAATTTTGATCACTTGAGGGCGTTTGGTAGCCTTGTGGTCTCAAAAAGACACTTGATAATCTTGAGGTCACATGGTAGCTTTGCGGTCATGTGAGGTCACTTGGTCATCTGGAGGTCACATGATAACCTTGCGGTCACTCATGGACATTGAAGATTCATGGTAGCCTTAAGTGTAGGTGGTACAGATGGGGTCATTGGAGGACACAGGATAAACTTCAGGGTAGGCTTGAGGTCACAACGTTCTCTGACGAATGACGTGGGACCCCCTTTACCCAAAGTTTATGAATCATCATCTAGAGACCTCTGTTATGAACGTCGTTTAAACATGATGCTGATTGTTGTTTTCTGATTTTTGTTTTCGCAGCCAAAATTGTGTGGTCGAAAAAAGCAAAATGTGGACCGTGCCTGCTGTACATCCCTCCCAAGGGGAGAAGCGTTGATTTTTTCTTTGTTTTTCGTTTGAGGTTGTTTTTTTTTGTATGTCTGTGTTGTTGTTGTTTCGTTAGTTTTGTTTGTCATTGTAATTGTTTCTTGTTTTTAGGATTTTTTTTTGTCTGTTTTCAGACGAGAGCACGAATAACAGAAATGCTTCGTTTCTCCGATTCTTGTCCTAGATGTCACTTTTTGGAGAAATCTTGACAGATTTGGAAGAAGCGTGTATCTCGTTTGTCGTTCATTTTTTTACTACCAAACGTGCCTCCAGGGTAACATGATCATGTGGAGTACTGTATCATTCGAAATAGTGACAATGCGCTTTGCATTTATCAGTTAAGCAAGGATTTGAATAACCTCGTCAAGAAAAACCATATCAGAGA
>JADBJO010006922.1:89117-91655 GCA_016801955.1 Conus betulinus
CCATGTTCAGCTTATGCAATGTGTCATCATAATTCTCCAGTAGATGGCCTTTGTCAGGACAACTCTTACCACATCTTTTACATGAGAACGTCTACAGTAAAACCAGCACTAGATGACACCATTGTCACCGATGGTAACTGTGCCCTTAACTAACTTTTTTGTTTCTCCGGAAAAGGCAAAAAACCCCAGATATCAAGTTTACAAATTCTGCTCTGAACTTGCTGCCAGTTAAAAAGTACAGGTAGAAGTTGACGGCACTGTTGTTGTAGGCCAGAATGTTATTGAGTGCATGGAAAACTATATGGTGTCCATAATTAATTGGGTCCTCAGAATCAACATATGAAAAGAGATTTTGTACTTGGAGGGGTGTGTTAGGACAAAAAAAGCAGTGCATGTAGCAATCAAGGTTACAGTCAGTGAAGACACTTTCCATTGCCTGGAATCCTGGGTGGTTTGTTGCCTTGCAAGCTGTTTGCTCGTTCTGACCGATCTGACCAGTGACCAGAGAAGAACACTGTTGCTGACTACTAACACTGTGAAAGGTAAAAACCAACTTTCAGTCATGAATATCCAAACCCAAAACGTGTCAAGAAACCATTGGTACACTTCTGATGCAGAATGAACCCAGCATCTGTTAAAAGAAAGGCTTGTATTAATGTCATACCCGTAGAAACTGTGACAGTTGATTAGAGCGATGACGACTACCGTTACACTGGCAGTAGCTCGCGACATTATCTTCGTCCACACAGCATTGACACGATGTGGCCACAGCACAGAAGCTGCCCTGAGCATGGTCAGTGCCACAAGCATCCACGCAGATAAAGGTCTTGTCGTGTAGGACATCATGACAGTCATCTTACACTGCCAGGAATTCAGGTCATGAAAGTAGGGCACACCAAACTCTCTATGGAGCAAGACATTTAAAGGGCCCACAATCAACAGCACCTGG
The DNA here is from genome assembly GCA_016801955.1 of Conus betulinus. NCBI lineage: Eukaryota > Metazoa > Mollusca > Gastropoda > Neogastropoda > Conidae > Conus > Conus betulinus. Next base: position 90,067 of record JADBJO010006922.1, read on the forward strand.
TCAGACCAGGCCAGAACTTGGAAGAAAACACCAGAAGTGGACGCAGGAAGATGAAGCATGATCAGAATGATCATGAATTTCCGAAAAAAGCCAAACAGAAGTACGGTAGGATTCCCAATGGTCCAGATCAGGTCAACGGCTTTGACATATGGTTTGTAATGCTCATGCCAAACATCCCAGTTTGAAGGGCCAGAAGTTATCATCGTACTGTTCAATTTCATAGCAGGTGCTTAGTTGGGGTTCAGGTGTGATTCTGTGATTATCATCGTACTGTTCATTTAGAAGTTTATATCAGGTGCGTAGGTGGGTTCAGGTGTGTTAGTGCTTCGAAGATTTTGTTCTCATCTAGCGATCAATAAGGAGACGACTTCAAGGATCCAGTATACACACACGACAATAGGGACTTGCATACATACATGTTTTAGGGGTAGATTTTCACATCATTTACCCATTTAAATACATATTCCGTAATGAAAAAGCTTTTTCGAGGTATATAGCTAGCCGGATAATCAATGTCTTACTTTCAGTAGCAAGAAGCATTGTCAATTTGAACAGAGAGGGATTATTGTAGTATTTATTCGGTATGTATTTTTTTCTCTTAATTCTTGATACTGCGGGCAGTATAAAACAAAGTGTACTTCAGATTCCACTTGAGAGACACAAAAAGGGCAGAACAAGTCACTTCTGTGTATATTTCTATGAAAGCGCAGTTTATGCACATTTAGTTGGGAAACACCCAACCTTAGTCTGATTAAACTTATCCTAGCTCGTAGATGGTTAACAAAATTTAGATATGAAGACAGAACTAGATCACTTTTGAACGTCCGATACAGTTGAAAACGATCACTTTGTTCCATGTTATAAAACCACTGCGTCCTGTAGTCATTAATCAAACTGTTTTTCAATGTTCTCAAAAATCCTTTCTCATCACCTACACCCTGGTTTTCCCAGACTTCACCAACCCGTATTTGTACAGAAGAAACAGACTGCTGACGCCCAAGTATTCTTGTTATTATTATGAAGATGTAATAACATTTTATAAGACTTTAGAGGCAAACGATGAGATGGCATCTTCACAATTTTTAACCAATATTTAATACTTTTTACATACAAGTTTACGTATAGTGGAAAGCGTCCTAACTCACCATAAATCATCACATTTGGGGTTCTTGTACTAACATTCAAGAACCTTTTTAAAGAAACAAATGTACCTTTTCTATTATGTCCAGATTTCCGACAATGCCCCAAACTTCGGCTCCATAGCTAAGCATAGGTTGCATTTGGGCGTCAAAAAGTTTGAAGAATATAGCAGGCGATTTTTCTCCTAATGACCATAAACACTTAAAAATGCTGATAACTCTCCTTTTTTTTTGCTCGACTAGCTAGATCGTTCAGACAATGTGCAAAGGTGAGCCTGGTGGACATAATAACCCCAAGATACTTGTACATATTAACTACAATACCATTGTTCGTGCTCTGACACAAAAACCACCATTTCTAAAGATAACAATATTTGACTTGTCTAAATTCACAATCAAACCAAGCTTCCTTGCTGTGTCATGCAACACCTTTAACTGATTTTGCAAACC
>JADBJO010006922.1:96729-99229 GCA_016801955.1 Conus betulinus
ATTTCGTTATTGAATATTTGTAGTAAATTATACAGCCATATTTTGAATGTAAGGCTGACAAATTGGATCGAAAACAACAATGTAATAAATGACTGTCAAGCGGGATTCAGGAAAAAGATTACAGCACCATTGACCATGTCTTTACGCTATTTGCCATGATTCAGAAACAACTACTTTACACAAAAAACTTTATGTTGCCTTTATTGATTTTCAAAAAGCTTTTGACTCTGTTGTTCGTTCAAAGTTATGGGCTGTCTTACAGAGAGGGGTGTGCGGGGAAAAATGTACCGGGCTTTAACTAATATTTATAATATTGTACAGGCGAGAGTAAGAGTTGGCAGTGAACTGACAGAAGCTTTTTTGTGTTCTACAGGTTTAAAGCAGGGTGATAAATGCAGCCCTGTCCTGTTTTCATTGCTTATAAATGAGTTGGCCAAGGAAATTATCTTAAAAGGTAAACATGGAATTCAACTTATCCCAGACTTTTTAGAATCTTTATCCTAATGTTTGCTGATGACATTATTCTGATTTCTGATTCTATTATTGGTTTGCAAAATCAGTTAAATGTGTTGCATGACACAGCAAGGAAGCTTGGTTTAATTGTGAATTTAGACAAGTCAAATATTGTTATCTTTAGAAATGGTGGTTTTGTGTCAGAGCACGAACAATGGTATTATGGCCAGAATAAGATATCAGTAGTTAATATGTACAAGTATCTTGGGGTTATTATGTCCACCAGGCTCACCTTTGCACATTGTCTGAACGATCTAGCTAGTCGAGCAAAAAAAGGAGTTATCAGCATTTTTAAGTTGTTATGGTCATTAGGAGAAAAATCGCCTGCTATATTCTTCAAACTCTTTGACGCCCAAATGCAACCTATGCTTAGCTATGGAGCCGAAGTTTGGGGCATTGTCGGAAATCTGGACATAATAGAAAAGGTACATTTGTTTTCTTTAAAAAGGTTCTTGAATGTTAGTACAAGAACCCCAAATGTGATGATTTATGGTGAGTTAGGACGCTTTCCACTATACGTAAACTTGTATGTAAAAAGTATTAAATATTGGTTAAAATTGTGAAGATGCCATCTCATCGTTTGCCTCTAAAGTCTTATAAATGTTATTACATCTTCATAATAATAACAAGAATACCTGGGCGTCAGCAGTCTGTTTCTTTCTGTACAAATACGGGTTTGGTGAGTCTGGGAAAACCAGGGTGTAGGTGATGAGAAAGGATTTTTGAGAACATTGAAAAACAGTTTGATTAATGACTACAGGACGCAGTGGTTTTATAACATGGAACAAAGTGATCGTTTTCAACTGTATCGGACGTTCAAAAGTGATCTAGTTCTGTCTTCATATCTAAATTTTGTTAACCATCTACGAGCTAGGATAAGTTAATCAGACTAAGGTTGGGTGTTTCCCAACTAAATGTGCATAAACTGCGCTTTCATAGAAATATAACAGAAAGTGACTTGTTCTGCCCTTTTTGTGTCTCTCAAGTGGAATCTGAAGTACACTTTGTTTTTTATACTGCCCGCAGTATCAAGAATTAAGAGAAAAATACATACCGAATAATACTACAATAATCCCTCTCTGTTCAAATTGACAATGCTTCTTGCTACTGAAAGTAAGACATTGATTATCCGGCTAGCTATATACCTCGAAAAAGCTTTTTCATTACGGAATATGTATTTAAATGGGTAAATGATGTGAAAATCTACCCCTAAACATGTATGGTATGCAAGTCCCTATTGTCGTGTGTGTATACTGGATCCTTGAAGTCGTCTCCTTATTGATCGCTAGATGAGAACAAATCTTCGAAGCGTCCCCTGTTATTTTGTTGTGCTTGTAACCACTCTCTCAGTGACATGGGCCTAAGGCCTATTCATTAAAATATTTCAGAGTTCAGAGTTTCAGAGTTCAGAGTTCTCTCTCTCTCTCTCTCTCTCTCTCTCTCTCTCTCTCTCTCTCTCTCTCTTTTTCTCTGCTTCAAAAAGTACTCTCTTTTTTTGCGTGCGTGCGTCGTGCGCGCGCTCTCTCTCTCTCTCTCTCTCTCTCTCTCTCTCTCTCTCTCTCTCTCTCTCTCTCTCTCTCTCTCTCTGTGCTTCAAAAAGTACTCATTTTTTTTACACTGGAAGAATATAATATTGTTGAGTCACGAAGAATGATAAGAAACAAACTCAAACACAATAACACACCTGAACCCACCTACGCACCTGATATAAACTTCTAAATGAACAGTACGATGATAATCACAGAATCACACCTGAACCCAACTAAGCACCTGCTATGAAATTGAACAGTACGATGATAACTTCTGGCCCTTCAAACTGGGATGTTTGGCATGAGCATTACAAACCATATGTCAAAGCCGTTGACCTGATCTGGACCATTGGGAATCCTACCGTACTTCTGTTTGGCTTTTTCGGAATTTCATGATCATTCTGATCATGCTTCATCTTCCTGCGTCCACTTCTGGTGTGTTTTCTTCCAAGTTCTGG
>JADBJO010006922.1:104229-123249 GCA_016801955.1 Conus betulinus
TAAAGTGGTCGAAAAACGTCGGTTTTTTTTTATTTTTATTTTTATTATTATTTTTATTGTTATTGTTTTTTTAGTTTGTGTGCTTCGTTCGGTGGCACAGTAGCTTTTCTTTTAAAACAGAGACGATGTTTAAACAATCTGCTGTCTACATCAGCTTCTTTTCATTTAATATTCACATCATATTATCTTTGAGGACTAAAGGTTAAAAAGAAGATGAAAAAACAAAAAAAACGGAAATTGGGTTCAGCCATGATTATTTCCCGTTCCACCCCAAACAGTAATCATCTGTGAAATATAGGAAGAACAGTTGGAATGTATACTCTCCCTAACCAATGAAGAAACCACAGACAAATGTGGGAACTGTTACGCCAACTCCAACAGGGTCAGATAACTCCCAGCGATTTCCATTCCCATTGATACGGGTCACACAATGGGTTTCAAAAGGTACAGGTGACTCGTTAGGGAACGAGGAGTTACAGACCTTAACATTTCTGGATCCAGTCTGATGACAGCGCTGCCTACCTCCTCACTGTCGTTACATACCTGCCCAGTGTCTGAAAGGGAGCCAGGTGCCCTTTGACAGCTGGGTGGACTTGGGAGGATGTGATCAAGAGAGGGCAGAACCTGCTCATCATACGCCCGATCCTGATTAACCTTGATTTCAATCTGAAGTGAGTGATCCAAGCACAGTATTACCTCCCCTCCTGCCCTTCCCTTTCCCTCCTCTCACTATTTTCCTTATATCCATGATCCCCCCACCCCACCCCCGTCCCAAGTGATCATACCCGTCAGAAGTAATTTTAAACATTTTTGTTAAAATGACCACGTCCTAGTGTGTTTTAGCTTTAGAAAACAGTTGGGTTGATAAGGTTAAAATGGCTGACACTTTTCATGATTCACTGTAAGCTCTTGGTCTTGATCTTCTATTTTACCATGCATTCCTTTTTTCTCTCTCTCTGATATGGGTTTTTCTTGACGAGGTTATTCAAATCCTTGCTTAACTGATAAATGCAAAGCGCATTGTCACTATTTCGAATGATACAGTACTCCACATGATCATGTTACCCTGGAGGCACGTTTGGTAGTAAAAAATGAACGACAAACGAGATACACGCTTCTTCCAAATCTGTCAAGATTTCTCCAAAAAGTGACATCTAGGACAAGAATCGGAGAAACGAAGCATTTCTGTTATTCGTGCTCTCGTCTGAAAACAGAAAAAAAAAAATCCTAAAAAAACAAGAAACAATTACAATGACAAACAAACTAACGAAACAAACAACAACACAGACATACAAAAAAAAACAACCTCAAACGAAAAACAAAGAAAATTCAACGCTTCTCCCCTTGGGAGGGATGTACAGCAGGCACGGTCCACATTTTGCTTTTTTCGACCACACAATTTTGGCTGCGAAAACAAAAATCAGAAACAACAATCAGCATCATGTTTTAAAACGACGTTCATAACAGAGGTCTCTAGATGATGATTCATAAACTTTGGGTAAAGGGGGTCCCACGTCATTCGTCAGAGAACGTTGTGACCTCAAGCCTACCCTGAAGTTTATCCTGTGTCCTCCAATGACCCCATCTGTACCACCTACACTTAAGGCTACCATGAATCTTCAATGTCCATGAGTGACCGCAAGGTTATCATGTGACCTCCAGATGACCAAGTGACCTCACATGACCCGCAAAGCTACCATGTGACCTCAAGATTATCAAGTGTGTCTTTTTGAGACCACAAGGCTACCAAACGCCCTCAAAAGTGATCAAAATTGTCTCAACGATTACTAGTGTCTTCACGGTTACCAAACGTACAACTCACTGTGATCGGGTGTCCTCAAGAAGATCAAGGACTTCGAGATCACCAAGCATTCTTACATAACATCAAACTACGAACTGTCTTCATGCTTACCTAACATCCTGCTATGACTGCAACGTTACCAAGTGTTCTGCAATGACTGCAAGGTTACCACTTTTCTTCACAGTTACCGAGTGTTCTGCAATGACTGGAAGGTTACCAAGTGTTGTGCAATGACTGCAATGTTACCAAGTATTCTGCAATGACTGGAAGGTTACCGAGTGTTCTGCAATGACTGCAATGTTACCAAGTGTTGTGCAATGACTGCAATGTTACCGAGTGTTCTGCAATGACTGGAAGGTTACCGAGTGTTTTACAATGATTGCAATGTTACCATGAATCTTTACAGTTACCAAATGGTCGGCAGTGACAGCAAGGTCACCAAGAGTTTGCAAGGTTACCAAACATTTTGTAATGACTGCAAGATCATCAGAGTTTTCAAGGTTACCAAGTATATTGTAATGACTGCAAAGTTACCGAGTTTTCTGCAATGAAGTCGAGGTTACCAAAAGGCTTCGAGATTAACGAGCGTTTCGCAATGACAGCAAGGTTGCTAAATGTCTTCAAGGTGACCAAGTTTGACTGCGATGTTGCCTAGTGGTCTGCACTGACTGCAAGGTTACCAAGTGTTCTGCACTGACTGCAAAATTGCCTAGTGTTCTGCAATGACTGCAACGTTACCAAGTGTTCTGCACTGACTGCAAAGATACCAAGACTTCTGCAATGACTGCAAAGTTGACTGGTGTCCTGCAATGACAGCAAGGTTACAAATGTTCCACAATGACTGCAACGTTACCAAGTGTTCTGCAGTGACAGCAAAGTTACCAAGTATTTGCAAGGTTATCAAGCGTCTTCAAATATATCAACTGATCTTAAGGCTTCAGGTGTCTCAGAGGTCATCAATATCCACTCTTCAGTAATTACCTCATGGTCACCAAGTGTCCGCAAGTTTCATTTCTCAAGGTTACCAAATCTTCCTAGAGATTACCAACTATTTTCAAGGTTACCAGATGTCGTCAAGGTTTACGAAATGTCCTCAAAATTACCAAATGTCCACAGGGTGACCAAATGTCCTCAAGGTTACCAGATGTCGTCAAGGTCATCAATTATCCTCAAGGTTACCAAATGTCCCCAGGGTTGCTATATGTCCTCGAAGTTACCTAATGTCTTCAAGTTTACCACATGTCCTAAGGGTCACCAAATGTTCTCTAGTCACCAGATGTTCTCAAGGTTACCATATTTCCTCAAGACTATGTGTCCTAAAAGTCACCAAGTTTCCTAGCAATGGTGTGACCCAAAAGTCAGTAAGAGTTCTCAATCTGATGCGTTCTCAAGGTTACCAATTGTCCTTGAGGTTACTAAATGACCTCAAGAGTTTGAAGATGCTGAGACAATCATCCCTCACACTCTGTGTGTGTGTGTGTGTGTGTGTGTGTGTGTGTGTGTGTGTGTGTGTGTGTGTGCATGTGCGCGTGTGTGCGCGCTGGTGTGATAAGGATGGAAATGAAGGGACAGATGTGGGTGTTTGGAATCTGGGTGGCAAGAATGAGGTGGTGAGGGTAAGTGCTTTTTAGATTAAAAAGAAAAATCCACCCGTGAACAACATCACCACTCCAGTCAACCACACCAACGTTTCAGCGGGACAACGTCATCAAAGTTTCTCCACAAAAGCGGGATTGTGAAGAAGATACGACTCCCTGACGTAATCTGTCTTTGACGTCAGTCTCCTGCCGAGCTGTTTGCGCTGCTGACGTAGCAGTGGCGGCGGTGAGGGAGCTTCCCCGAGCCCCTGACCCCGAGGTTCCTCGCTGGTTGACGACGTACACCTCTGAGTGGCTTCCCTCTCCCTGCCCCGGCCCCAGCACGTCACAGCACGAGGGCAGTACACCCTTCCTGAAGCAACGGTCCACCAGCCACGACACGCCGGCCAGACAGAGCATGGAGACCACAAAGGCGATCCCCCGGAAAGGTGTCTGTTCTGATCCCACAGGACCCACTACCTGTAACCCCCTCTACCAATGACGAAATCATTCAGCATTCACTTTGCGCCCAGTTTGATGAGATAGGTAATAGCTCGTTCTTCGTTTTCGTTGATCTTGAACGTTTTATATCATCTTTCGTTTATAAATATAAAAAAAATGGTTTCATGATTCGTCAACTTCTGTAAATATCATTGTAATTGGTCGGAATTGAGCCATCGCCATTCACCTGTTAATTTGTCTCATACTTGAGCAGACAAGGTGAGGAGGTGATGGGGAAGAGTGCGTATGGAGGAATGAGGAGGGAAGAGAGAGGGTGAAGAAAAGGGAACAAGCGTGCGTTTGCTCGCCTGTCCCAATCTCCGTTTCCCTCGCCACAACTGCACGTGTACACACACTTTGAACATCTGTCGGTCTGCTTTTTCATATTCTTACCGCATGCCCACATACTCATTCTCACAGAACTCTAATTCTCCTTCCCCACTTCTCTCTCATTCACACACACACACACACACACACACACACACACACACACACACACACACACACACACACACACACACACACACACACACACAAACACACACACAAACACACACACACACACACACACACACACACACACACAGAGTCCAATTACCCATTCATTGTAAGCATTTTCAACACCGACAGTCCTTGCGTTATAATCTACGTAAAGTCGTCATAGGGCAACCTACCAGAGGAGACACTGCATTGCTGCTGAGCCACGTCGAAAGTAATCATGGTGCCTGTTCTGATCCAACATACTCGGGACCCACAACCTGTAAACCCCACTACCGATGACTATAACCACTTGGAGATATACATGGTTTGTCATTATCATGGTTTTGATGCCCCATATTTGTGTAAGCCTTGTATACTAAAAACAAACCAAAAACAAAAAAACCTCAAACAAAACCAAACAAAAAACAACAATAAAAAAACAAAACAAAACAAAAAAGAGAGTAATGCTCTCCTCTGCCCATGCAGTCTTCTCGAGTTGGCACCTCCAAATTACTCATCCATCTCTTCTAACAGTGAAGTGATAACATGCAGTGCCACAAATCTTAATTAGAGGATTTCTTTTAAATGAACAGCCAAACACTCATCCCATGGATATCTACTGTGTCTCTTTTATCATTTTCCCCTGTCAAAAGCACTGCTTTAGAGACTATTATATCTGTGATGATCAGATTGGAAAAACGAAGTCAGTCAGCTCGTGTCCAGGCTGCACTCACCTTGACTGTTGGTAAAGGAATTGGCAATCCACTCACCTTGGGTCTTAGGGTAGCCCTGTACGTGTAGTGCGTGAACATGGAGGATGACCCGAGGACAGAACTGTCTGCGGACGACATGGGGCCTCTAACACTGCTCCTAGACCTGGAGAGCATTACACTTTGTAATGTAATGTAATGCAATGTAATGTAATATGATGTAATGTAATGTTATGTAATGTAATGTTATGTTACTAATGCAATGTGCGAGCGAACATGGACGACGACCCAAGGACCGAACTGTCCACAGACGGCAAGACGGCCGATGACACTGCTCCTAGACCTGGACAGTAATACACCATGTAATGCAATGAAATGTAATGTATTGTAATGTAATGTAATGTAATGTATTGTAATGTAATGCAATGTAGTGTAATATTTTGTGATATTTTTAGTGAACATGTAGAACGACCAAAGCACTGACAATATGACGGTTTCTGATACTGCATCTAAACCAGGATAGCACACCCTTGTGATGTAATGTAACGTAATGAACGGTAACGTAACGCAATGTAACTTAGTCTAAAGACGACTTGACGGTGGCTGACACTGCTTTCAGGTCTCTTGGAAAACACATTATGTAACTTAACCTGACATAAGGTAACGTAACGTGACGTGAAGTGACGTGTGATGATCATGGAGGATGATCCCAGCATTTTCTAAAGGCGACATGACAGCTGGTGACACTGCTCCCAGGTCAGGAAAACACATAGTATAATATAATTAATGTATGTAATTAATGTAATGTAATGTAATGTGATGCAATGTGATGTAATGATTGACTGGACATAGGCATAGAATGGCCCAAGCAGCGTCTAAAGTCGACATGATGGCTGCAGACACTGCTTCCAGACCAAGAAAAGAACAACCTTTATGTGCAGTGTCGAAGGCCGTCATGTCGTCTATGGGCAGTTCTGTCCCTGGATCATCCTCCAAGTTTGCTCATACATTGCATTACATATATTACATTACATAACATTACATTACATCATATTTTATTACGTTACATGGTGTGCCACTGTCCAGTTCTAAAAACAGTGTTGAAGGCCGTCATGTCGTCTGTGGTCACCCCCCCACACACACACACACACACACACACACACACACACACGCGCGCGCGCGCGCGCGCGCGCGCACACACACATACACGCGAGGGTTCCACAAGCTGTGGTGATCTCGGTCTGCTGTTTTACCAAAAAATACCGTGTTCAAGAAGGTAACCGATTCTGACTTTCCACAACACTGTTTAGTGCCTAAGTGTGATTAAACAGAATCTGCTAAAGAAGATACCCCCCACCCCCAAACTGTGTTAATAGAAGTGCAGACTGGTTCTCGTGTCGTCAAGGATAGCACGTTACAGAAGATATCCCTCCAAACTGATTTCCTTGAACAGCTCTAGTGTTTATGTATGGTCAGAGAACATGTCTATTGAAAGTGCATACGAGGCAGACAATCATCTTGCGCAGAGTGTAGTGCACTGAGGTGCTAGGCAACAGATCGGAGACACTGCGTTCTCATCAAGTCTTTGACCCAAAGTCAAGCTGAAGGCTAAAGTTTGCTGTTGTCAGAACCCAAAGATAGCAAACTGAGAGAGAGCCCCCCCGAGAGACGAGAGAGAGAGACCCCTCGATCCCCTTCTGAGAGAGAGAGAGAGAGAGAGAAGATGGGGGAGAGAGGGAGGGAGAGAGAGATGGGAAAGGGGAGGGAGAAGGGAGATACCAAATTAACTAATGATAGCAGTCATTCAGATTTCCTGTATTAATCCTACAACGACTTACATTTGTTCCAAGTTTTCACCTGAAAACACACATTAAAAAGACAAAGTTAGTTGATAACACCACGCCTGACTTTGTTTTTTGACAAATCACACGGCTATGGAAGATCCGACAGTTCATTTGGTTAACGTCGAAGTCTTGGAATAAATGCGTATGCAAGCAGAAATATTCTCTATTCTGCACTGCCGCCGAGTCATTTCAATGAACACCACCGAAGTGACTCAGGGGCAGTGCGATGTGTCCTCTGGTGGGTTGTTGTCTCTTGATGACTTGACATTGACTGTTCTGTGTGTAGTGCCAGTACCGGGCCTGCGGCGCAGGCCGGGCCGGGCTGTGGCTGTGGACGGGGGTTCGGAATGACGGCGTGAGTGCAGTGCCATTGAGGTAGCACAGAACATGGAACAGCAAACAGAATAAGAAAAAAAAAAAAGAAAAAAAAGAAGAAAGAGAGAAAAAAATCTTTTAATGGCAGGATTTCTAAAAAAAAATTAGGTGGAAGGGGAGGGGGGACTTCTGAACCTGTACCTACCAGCATGGGAAGAGTAGGCCCCCACACACGAAAAGGCTGGCACGCGGAAAGCAAGAACCCGAACCCCACCCACCACGGAGAGGCCACTGGACCTCCCGGCTGCTCCGACTGACCGACACGCACCCCCGCTGAAAGTAAGACTGCCACGGTTATGGTGCCCAGGATCTGCACACCACACACACACACACACACCCACCACAACACACACACAAACCCACCACACACGCGCGCGCGCGCAGCGCGCGCGCACGCACGCTACCACACACACACACACAAACACACACCACAACATACACACCACACACAGTACCTTCACACATACACACACACACGCATACCGCTGTGTAATGGAATGGATGTATTGCTGCGTCTGTGTTGTTTGTTTGTGTATTGTGTTGCCTGTATAGCTTTGCGTATTGTGTTGTACACACACATTAACTTAGATCATACCCTATACATCACATTAAAACATAAAGTTTTGCATCCCAGGTTTCCATGTGCATCAATGTAATTTGGCACACAACACACATCCATCTGAATTAAGTAATGTGTCATACTACATTGTGTCAATGCCCACATCAGCAAGACAGAGTGTCGTACTACAACGACCCCTGAACATCAAGGTCATACACACCATACTGTCAGTGCACATGAAAGTATTACGTCACGCTGAGCCCTGTTTGGTTTGACAGACGAGCAGGAGAGCAGTTTCATGGGCTACGCACATGTGTTCCTGTGGGGAATGGACACAGCCTGTCTCTAAAGGCACCATGGTCTGGCCCAAGACACTGCAGAGAGGGAGCCATGATTTCTGTTTCGGCCAGGTGAGGGGTGGGGATGGGGTGTAGGTGGTTGGTGGTGGGGAGGTGAGGGTGAAGACCCTACCTCGTCCTGTTTCTCTTTATCCGAATGGCATGGCCTTTGTTCATCCCTAAATCATTGTGTTTTGACAGCCCAGAATTCTTCAGCAAGGTTCTACCAAGAACTGTTGTTTTTTCAGTTTAATGTTGTCCTACACTGCCACTTTCACTTCGGTTGCCTTCAGAATAACTGTGTTAACGGAAAAGTCGTCTACCTTGGTCACAACTCCCCCCCCCCCACCCCCCCCCCCCCCCCCATCCCCTCCCTCCCCATCCTGCCCTACTTTCCAGCTGAGGGCAGTGCTTGATAATGCGGAATTCTGCTGGGGAGCCTCCGCCCCCCCCCCACCCGTGACACGCCCTACACTTCGCCGAGGACTGTTTACTGAATGAACTCTCCAACGCCTTTGGACAATCCCCAGTTGGACTTCCACAACTTCAAACGGCTTCCAAGGGAGGGCGTCTTGTCTGGCCACCCGGACTCCATGCTGTGCAGCTTTGTCTCTTGCCAAGAAATGCTGGTGGATGCCTTTTTTGACGTACGATGGAGAGTTGAAACGATTTCCAATTAACACCCAATAATGCCAACTTCACACTAACCCTTTCGTCCACCTCTCCCAGCCACCTTTTTTTTTTCCGTTCCTTAACTCACGCCGTGCCTGTACCTATGACTGCATATGTCGTTCTTAAAAGTGGTGCGCCGTTTCACATTGAGCCAGCTAATCCAGTGGACTGCTGTGGTTTTATTGCAAAACGCGACCTATGAATCGAAGGGACAAATGCACGTCCTTTTACACTTACGGCTTACACATAGATTAACAGTTGAAAAACATACGTTACGTACTCCCCAAAACAAAACAAAACAAAACAGCAAAGTAATTTCATTTTTTTTCCGATGGACCTAAATCTGATTGGTAAGCAATCATTTGTTGCGAGTATGGGATGTATCGCGCCTGTGAACCATACGCAGGGATGCGAGTGTATGAACTTATCTTGGGCTTGCGTGTGGTCTTAAACGTTTCCTCTCAAAACTCGTGTCAGAATCAGTGAGATAGTATTTCCTTGGCCTGCACTTCGTGCAAATCAGAGGTTCTCAAGTAATCCAGTGACGGTAAGTATGCGTACACTCCTGGCACTGCAAGCGTCGGGTTTTAGGAACATAATGAATTAGATCCATTTTAGTTATCAGGTCCGTCTGCCCAATGTATTCCAGCACGCTGTGTATTACCCGCATATGCGTATACTTCTTTGAGGCATCTTTTCCTTGCTTTTATGGTTTAACGCTTTTCACCCTCTTTGATTTCACGACCTGTTGCGACGAGGCAAACCTTTGTTTAATACAAAGACCCTGGTCTTTGACTTCAGTTTGCTTCGTGACCCCCTTCCACTGTACTACGGTGCTCTAATATCCCTGTTCGTGTAATTCTTCTAAGTATTTTGAATGTGCCGCGAAATTACCTGAAACCTTGTTTGTATTGTACACGCACTGTGTCATCATATTAACACGTGGACGTGCAGCCTATGACGCCCTCAAATGTGCCTTGTGGTGTGAAGCACCTTTCTATTTTCACCTTGTGTGCCCATTCGCCTCCACCGCTCTTCTGTCTTCTTTCCTTCTTCTTTCTTTCGGTTCCCTTCCTGCTTCCGCGTTTCCAAGGGTTACCCACACGTTGGGTTGTATGGTTTTCGGTTAACAACTTCTGCAGTTGTGTTTACAAAACCATTCTTCTTGTTTTGACGGAAATCAGGGGACTGTCACCATTTAATATTATATTGTTTTAGATTGGTCCACACGGGAACACGAGCAAAACCAGAAAAAAATCAGAACATAAATGATATTCATTTTATTGCGTCAATAACCCTTTTCTCATTTCTTAGCTTAGCGGCACTTATTGGAAAAAAAACACTCATAGACAACAAATCTCCACACTCTGTTTTCTCCCTGTCTGTCTGTCTGTCTGTCTGTTTCTCCATTGAATGCTGTATTATTTAATCCCCCTGTTAGCTTCCACCGACATTTGCTTTCCTTACCCAGTTCAGATTTATGACCACATGCCTGGTGTCCAGCTCGCTCAATCCATGCGTGCCACACCAGTGAAAGGAATTCATCCCAATCATCCCCCCTGCCTGCACTTAACGATCAGGGACCACACCTTACACCCACACACACACACACACACCACAACACACACACACACAACCACACACCACACACCACCACACACACCCACAATCATCTGTCGAAACAGACCTCCAAAAGTTATACTTTCCAAACTTTACAGACGTTTTTTAAATATGCAATCTGCTTAAGTGGGAAGGAAGTGTGTGTGTTGTGCCACCCGTGTTGTGCGTGTGGCGTGTGTGTGTGGTGTGTGTGCGTGCGTGCGTGCGTGCGTGCGTGCGTGTGTGTGTGTGTGGTGTGGGTGTGTGTGTGTGTGTGTGTGTGTGTGTGTGTGTCACGTGTGTGGTGTGAGAGACGTTACTTGTGTATGTATTGATGACAAATTCCTATATACCTATATCTTTTATTCCCACAATACACGACCCCATCTGGAAATAAACACACAACACACAACACCCACACACACACCCAAACACACACAACACACCACACATAACACACAGAAACGCATGCCACCACACACCACACACACCACACCACACCACCACAACCACACACACACACACACACTTCCACAGTTAAGCAGATTGCATATTTTAAACGTCCCTGTTAACTTTGTAATCTGTTTGGATGAGTATAACTTTGAATCTGTTTCGACAGAGTAATATTGTAAAACAGGTTTTTATCGTGTTCGATAATCGGTTATGGAGGTTCAATCTGATAATAAATGCGGAAATTGTCAGTTCCATGAGTTGAGGTATCTAAATGAAGATAGATTCATACCGCTTACAATGGGACAGAATGAGCGCATGGAACGAAAGAACCGGATGTGCAACTTAATTTCTAAACATAACACAAATGAACAACAAAAGCTAACATAGAGGGAAATGTATCCTGAATGGACTCGTTTTAGTATTAGCATCTTATTTCAGCATATAAACGAATGAAAGGTGTCAAAGTACTACGATTGTACATAAAGAAAAAGAAACACACACACACACACACACACACAACACACACACACACACACACACAACACACACACCACACACACACACGTCATTAATTCTTTATCCTAACTCATATAAAGCGTTCCTTTCTCATTTACTTCAGTTTGGGTCAGATTATCTTAACCGAATTAAAACTCATGGACGATGATTTTAGTTTCCAATACAATATAAAAACATGGTATGTTCTCTTTTTTTGTGGAAAAACACTAAACCGCTTCACTAACACCTAAACAGATGGCACACAATCAACACTTTTTGGTCCTACCAAAAGGAGGAGGGGTGTGGGGAATCTCCCAGTGCGAGAGAAGATCCATGGACCCTGTGATCCTCTGACTTCCAGCCAGCTGCTTTATCCACTGAGCCACGTGTTCGCCAGACGTTGGGGGTGACAGAGACCTACCTGCACATGATCAACATATGGCTGAAATAGATCAGTTCGGAAAAAGCAGGGGAAATTAAGCCTGTCTTTCCCTTGCTAGCAGAGTTACCTTTTCTCAACTTATATGGGTCAAGAAAATTGGTCTAAGAGCCACGTATAATTATTTGCACATGTGGGCAGGAAAAAACGATTGGAGAATCGATTTTTTGGCATTACAGGCCATAATGTTTAACATCCAAGTTTTAGCTTCCCCCCCCCCTCTCTCTCTCTCTCTCTCTCTCTCTCTCTCTCTCTCTCTCTCTCTCTCTCTCTCCAAACATCCTTCAAATGGATCCAATGGTCCATGCTCCAGTTGCTAAACACGAAGGCTGACGAGTTGAAAGACGACGGGAAGGACTTACGTGATAGACGCATCAAACCTTTAGAGAGTTGTGGATCCTTGAGTCAAGAAGTGAAAGAACTGCGATGGGAAAATCACAATCCGCAACAGCATCTACAGCCATGAAGATGATAACTGACCTCTTAGACCAAAAGACTATGATCTGGAGGGCCGTTTTAAAATGGAGTAACCTGATTTTTTTGTAGGCTGGGTCTGAAAGAAGGATGGATCTCAACAGGAGTATGAAAAACCTTGTCCATGACACGCATGTGGGCAGCTAGGGATCTGAGAAACTAAGCCATTGTATCATGAAAGAAGAAATGAAAATTGTAACATATTTGATGTTCTTACATTAGAATATCAATTAAATTCTTTTCTAAATTCACAATGCTTTTTTTTACTTATTTCTAGAGAATTGTTTTCAGTTGTTTAATTTCCATAGTTTTCTTCATGTCCGAAAAGATTGGGAATCTGACGATTTACCAGTAAAGGTTTCAATTTGAATTGCCGAATCTTAATCCTATGTCTCTTAGCATTAAATAGCAAAGTGGGGTCTTTAAAAAAGTTCGCGTGGAATCCGTATTTTGAACATAATTATGTCAACACAATGCGTTTCAGATGAAGTATTGTCATCTCTCGACACTGCTATGCATGTGGTTATCGTGACTGCGATGTAGCCATGAATGTTTTTTACATGTGACAAAACTTAAACTGACGCAAGAAAAGAAACAAATCTGTTTGAAAAACAGATACTGAATGAAAAGTGACTTGTGTGACAAAGATGTATATTAACTAAATCGAAAACTTCAGAACTGCTAAATATTTCGCTAGATCAAGGATAGTTGTGATCATGGCGCTTGCTGCAAAGCTAGAATGAGCATGAGAGTCTTCTGAAATTAAAGAAACAAAAACATAACGACATGTCATAAGATCTTAAACTGGTTTTTTATAAGTGATCAATGGGAGTTTCGGGGAAAACGTGCATAAAACAAAAAACCTTCTACTACAATAAAATAACCACCTGAGAACGTAACAATCAAATGTTTGGTATAAGCACTTTAAACACTTGATTGAAACAAATGTACAAAACGAGGAAATCCATACGCTTAAAGATGGCCTGATGGAATTACGTTTCCATGAACATCAAATTACTAGAGAAGAAGTATTGCCAGCAGTGAGGCAATAGAGAACTGCAAATCCGCTGGGTCTAGATGGAAATAAACGAAATGAAACAAACAAACAGAAAAAGAAAAGAGAAAAAAACCCACTGCAGATCAAGTACTGACTTCTCAGTTAAAGAGTTCAATACTTTGTTTGATAAGGGAATAATCTCAGATAATTTGAAACAGAAAGCAGTATGTAACCTTTATCTAAAATGTGATATGAGGATTCTGCAAATACAGTGGGATATCATAATGCCGTACAAGCAGTAAACTGTATAGTTCTATGGTAAAGATAAGATTTAGGATGAACTGAGCTGTGTAACATTGCCTGGGGGAATAGTAAGCACAGATCGGAAAAGGCTTCTCAGCCACTGACCCTATAGTACACATTATTAGCTTTAATACAAATACAATTTTTAAATGTAAAACTGTAGGCTACCTTTACTGACTTGAGAAAGCTTTTCACTCCATAGAAAGAAACCTACTGTGGCCTGTTCTTGTTAAAACAGCATTAAGGGATGACGTTTCAATGTTTCATAGCTTTATATTTACAAATCACAGCTGGAAAATACATTCTGGCGCAAATTTGACAGACTACGTCATCTGTACCTGTGTGGTTATAAAACTAGGCCCATGGTACCAGTCCGATGCTGTTTCTTTCCTTTTGAATGAATTAGCGATAGGAATGATCGGAAAATGGAAGTTTCAGTTTCATATCAAGGGGATGTCACCTGCGTGCGGCCTAGTCCATATACGCTACACAATATCTGCTAAGTTTTGAAGACACACTGCGGCACGATTTAAAAGCTGATGTTACCTACTTAACATTGTACCACCATAATGTTTGCGTGTGGTTAGTGGTGAGAGTACACGTGGTGTATGTGTGTGTGTGCATGGTCCGTGGGCAGGAACGCACGTGGGTTGGGTTTGCGCCCCGTATGGTGATGGGCGCGCACGTGTTGTGTGGTGTGTGGTGTGTGTGAGTGTGTGTGTGTTTGTGTGTGTGTGTGTTGTGTGTTGTGTTGTGTGTGGTGTGCTTGTGCGGGCCAATGTTTCACGTCTTCTCAGTGTGGTACGCGCGCGCGCGCGTTTGTGTGAGTGTGTGTGTGTGTGTGTGTGTGTGTGTGTGTTATTTGTGTGTGTGTGTGTGGTGTGAAATGTAGCGTCTAACTACTCTATGTGACGTTTGACGAAAACAAAAGACACCACCTCTTCAAACCCCCAAACCAACCAACCAACAAACCAAACCCTAATGATAAAGTGTGTGTGGGGTGTGTGTGTTGTGGTGTGTGTGTGTGTGTGGTGTGTGTGTGTGTGGTGTGCCTATGCGTATGTATGTGTCTTGTGATCTGTGGCTTGTGAGAGTATGCTCCTGCAAACATGTGTGCGCACATGCCCGTGTGCATATATGCACAACATATAGTGTGCCAGTGCAATAGGCGCGCCGCGCATGCGTGCGTGTGATGCCGCGTGTTCGCGCACACCCGCATGTGTGCAAAGTGTGTTTTGCGCGCGCGGCGCGCGCGCGCGCGCGCGTGTGTGTGGTGTGTGTGTGTGTGTGTGTTATTTCGAAAGGTACTCAATTTTTTCACACAGGAAGAATACAATATTGCTGAATGCACGAAGAATGATAACAAACAACCTCAAACACAATTACACACCTGAACCCAGCTAAGCACCTGCTATGAACTAAAAAAGTGAACAGTACAATAATAACTTCTGGCCCTTCAAATGGGATGTTTGGCATGAGCATTACAAAACTATATGCCAAAGCCGTTGACCTGATCTAGACCATTGGGAATCCTACCGTGCTTCTCTTTGGCATTTTCGGAAATTTCATGATCATTGTGATCATTGCTTCGTCTTCCTGCGTCCACTTCTGGTGTTTTTCTTCCAAGTTATGGGCCTGGTCTGACCAGGTGCTGTTGATTGTCAGCCCTTTAAATGTCTTGCTCCACAGATAATTGGGTATGCCCTACTTTCATTACCTGAATTCCTGGCAGTGTAAAAATGTAACTTCGATGATGTCATACACGACGGCAGCTTTACCTCCATGGATGCGGGTGACTTTCACCATGCTCAGGGGCAGCTTCTGTGCTGTGGCCACATCGTGTCAATGCTGTGTGGACGAAAAGAATGTCGTGAACTACTGCTGGTGTAACGGTATTCGCCATCGCTCTGTCAACTGTTCCCAGGATTTACCGAAAGGGGGAGAGAATGATGAATCCGTCGGTGATCAACCAATCACGACTGCAAATTCCCAAGCAGACTATAAACCATGTACCAAATGGAATATCCATGAGTCTGTGGAAAGCGTTTCGCTACCACCCGTGCATTGAAGATCCACAGAACAAAGCTGGGACGTGTGAAGACTCATCTGAATGAGCAGCAGCGCACTGCATCAGCAGATAAGACGTCGGAAGACCAAGGCCAGGATTTAAAACCACAGTGCCAATGACATCCACGCTGTTGGTTCGGATGAGGAATTTGCACAGGCCCTCGATGCCTAGGCGCGCCTGAAACTCAACCTGCCACGAGCAAACGAGACTGAAGATTGGGAGAGAAACTGGATGCAAAAATCGTCCAAAGACTCGATGCACTGATAGGAAAAGCACCCTGGAACACAAACTAGCCACATATGGGGACATTGTGTATGCCACATGCAGAGACGCCTATGGAGCAAAACTACCCAAAGAGAAAACACCTCCAAAGAATCCAGACGCCAAGAAGAGATGGACAAGGTCAGGGTCCAAAAGAAAAAAACCTTAAGAAGCAAATGAAGACCGCATTGCCAGCTGAAAAACAAGGCTTGGAAAAACTCTGGAAAGACATAAAAGCAAAAACACAGCGCCCTCAGCAAAGCGGAATCTGCGAGGAAGAGGAAGAGCAAAAAGAAGAAAAACACAAGAGCGCTTCTTCAGAGACCCCTTCCAGTTTGCCAAGAACTCTGTTTTGAGCAGCCAAAATCTGGGACCTAAGTGTGGACAAAGGATTTTTTGAGCAGCATCTGAGAAAACATACTCTGACTCACAGAGCAAAGCACCACTCGACATTCAAGGTCTGGTGTGGCCAACCAACTCTGAGGAACAGTTCAATACAAGCCTCCAACGCTGGCGGAAATCAAGATGGTCGACAAAGCCAGAGCCAATCATCACCCGGGCCAAAACGAATACCTTACCAGCTGTACAAGAAATGTCCCAAGGTGCTGGAGTGGCTCCACAGGCTGCTGCGCAATCAGCTTGGAGAAATCAGAAGATCAGCGGCCAGTGGATGACGGCAGATGGTTTGTACATCCCCAAAGAGCAAACTCAAGTGACTCAGCCAGTTTCGGGCCAATATCACTACTGAACGTCGAAGGGAAAATCTTCTTCTCGGTCATGGCAGCAAGGCTGACCAAGTACCTCATGCAAAACAAGTACTTGGATGTGTCAGTCCAGAAAGGTGGCATCCCAGACGTGGCTGGCTGTGTAGAACACGCCACAATGATCTGGGGACGCAATCCAAAGAGCAAAAACAGAAAAGAGAGACCTGGACGTAGTGTGGCTTCGACATGCTCAAGAAGTACTTCAATGGCTTCTGAATGCGGTTCTCTACCAAGGAGTACACAACAGATTGGATCAACTTGGAAGTGTGCATTGCAATGCTGGCTGTGTCAATTTCCCCAGTACTGTTCGTGTTGTCAACCGTCATCTTGGAAGTCATCTTGAAAGCAGCAACAAGCAACGCAAGACTAACAGACCTTGGGCGATGGTACAAGATGCCCCCATCTCAGGCCTTCATGGATGACACTACAGTGATTCATCCAGAGAGAAGACGAGACACGTCATGTGCTGGAGAGGTTGGACCACACACACACACACACACACACACACACACACCACACACACACATGTGTGTGTGTGTGCATTGCATGCGTGCGTGCATGTGTGCGTGCGTGCGAGCGTACGTGCGTGCGTGCGTGTGTGCGTGCGTGCGTGTATGTGTGTGTGTGGTGTGTGTGGTGTGTGTGTGTGTGTGTGTGTGTGTGTGGGTGGATGGGTGGGATCCATCGTCATGTTTTATGGCCATTCTTATTTTTTCTTTGGATATGATAAAGTGTTCTTGACTTGACTTGACTTGATTGACTTGACTTGACTAGACCGGCACAGGTTTAAGTGTAAGTTCGAAGTCTTTAAAAGACTGACACATTTTTAGCTATCCCTCCACAGAGAAAATTACCCAGTCTTAAAAGCTTTATACAGTTTTGTTGTTCCCTATCATACAAGATCTCCACTTTGTAGAAACAGGCAAAGTCTACTGTGATCAGTATTGGGTACATTCACTAGTTTTCAAAAACTGATACAGTGTTGATAATTCTGTGTTACGAAAGTTTATTTTCCGTCTGTAAAAGATCTACACACTTGAAAGAGAAGTTTGACCAGGTTTAGAGTACTGACGCTGTTTCATTGTTCCATATTATATAAACATTTCTATTTTTAGAAACACACATTGCTGAAATTGATCTGTCTAGGGTACATTAACTAGCTCTGAAGACTGATACAGTGTTGATAATTTTGTATGAAGCGAATTTACTGGCAAGTAAAAGACTTCCACAGCTAAACAGATTGCGTATTTCAAAACGTCTGTGAAGGTTGAAAAAATATAACTTTGAATCTGTTTCGACAGAGTGTATTGTAAAACGTTTATGTCATTCGATAATTGATAACTGAGGCTCTATCTGATAATAAATGCTGGAATTGTCAGTCCGTGAGTTGAAGGTATATAATTGAATATAGATTCGTACCGCTAAAATGGGACAAAAGGAGCGGATGGAAGAACTAGATGCGCAACTTACATTTCTAATTACTGGTCATATCAAAATTAACACAAAAGCTAACCTCGGAGAAATGTGTCCTGAATGGACTCGTTTTAGTATTATTCATCTTATTTTAGCCTGAATGAAAAAAAAGTGTCAAAGTACTACGGTTGAGTGTAAAGAAAAGGCAAACACACACACCACACACACACACACACACACACACACACCACACACACACACATGCGCGCGCGCGCGTCATTAATTCTTTACACTGACTCACAAAAAGCGTTCCTTCTATTTTACTTCACTTGGGTCAGATTAGCTTTACCGAATTAAAACTCCTGACAATGATTTTAGTTCAAATACAATAAAAACATGGTATGTTCTGTTTTTTGTGGAAAACACTAAACCCCTGCTTCCCTAACACCTGAACAGAGGACAGACCAACACTTTGGGTCCTAATGAAAAGGAGGAGGAGTGTGGGGTGATCTCCGAGTGCGAGAAACGATCCATGTACCCTGTGATCCTCTGGTTTCCCAGCCAGCTGCTTTATCCACTGAGCCATGTGTTCACCAGAGGTGTGGGTGACAGCAGACCTGCCTGCAGGAGATCAACGGTTAGCTGTAATAGATCATTTTCCAGAAAAAAAATAATCAGGGGGACAATTGCGCCTGTCTTTCCATTGCAAGCAGAATTACCTTTTCTCAGTTTATGGCTCAAGAAAACTGATCTAAGAGTCAATATTGATTTGTATGCATGGCAGAAAAACGATCGGGTGCCCGTTTAACGTCCTTTTTTAGCTTTCTCTCTTTCGCCTCTCTAATTGCTTTGGGGCGGCAAGAGTGGCATATGTCTCATGAACAATGGCGATGCCGC
>JADBJO010006923.1:7797-15297 GCA_016801955.1 Conus betulinus
TTGGGGGAAGCGGGGGGGGGAGGAGGAGGAGGAGGAGGAGGAGGAGAGGAGGAGGGGGGGTGGGGTGGGGGAGAGCGTGGTGTGTGGAGGAGGAAGGTAGTACAAGAACAGGAGGAGTAGCGGGGTTAGAGGGTGGTGAGTGGGGGTGGGGGTGGAGAAAGTGGGTAAAAGAAACAGGAAAGGCAGGCAGGAGGCAGGCAATCAGACAGACAGATCAGACAGACAAGGACAGACAGACAGGCCGACGGACAGGCAGACAGACCGATCGACATGCTGGTGTACTGGACTAAGAGGCAGATAGGTCAAGGTTCACTGCGGATGGAGGTGGAAAGGGAGATTCATCTGAGCACAGCCGACTGAAATGATGGACAGTGGAAGAGCGGAGCAGAGAGAGGCTGTCGGGTGGGGGTAGGGGAGGAACTGCTAGCAGCAGCAGCACCATGTGGATCTGAGCAGCATTTCTGAATCCGTAGAAGTAGCTAGACATCTTGCCGCAAGACTCTCGCCAAGAAACGACAAAGACGGCGCCCGGTGCAGATTGATTGCATCGACCTTTGAAGAGCAGCCGGGTTTCTCTGAAACTGGATTCTGATTCGACGACATCGGCGCTGTGAGAGTGGCAACGTCAGTCAGCTGATCATCTCTAATGATTCACGCCTCAATTTACCAGGACTGATCTGTGGCATTTTGTCTTAAACTCCGCCAGAAATTGGTAATCACTACGTCGCCTTGTTTTACTTAGCGTGCAAGTGATGGAGATAGTACCTGGATTGGCATCTCTCGCCATAGCCTGTCTTCACTTGTGACATCACGTCGTTCTGATCATAGCTTGTCTTCACGTGCTGTGACGTCACGTCGTTGTAATCATAGCTTGTCTTCACGTGCTGTGACGTCACGTCGTTGTCAATCATAGCTTGTCTTCACGTGCCGTGACGTCACGTCGTTGTAATCATAGCTTGTCTTCACGTGCCGTGACGTCACGTCGTTGTAATCATAGCTGTGTCTTTGCTTAATCATAGCTTGTCTTTGAAACACCCTGGCGATATCCGCGCTCTACTGGTCAGATCTACTGGTCAGATCACCATTGCTTGCTACGTGTAAATCATCCACGCTGTACTCAGCATTGGTCGCCTTCAGGCTGCACTCCAATGGTCAATGAATGCACCGAGGACGTGCATAAGGGGTTGAGTATTTTATACACTGGCGGATTAGATTGTTCTGAGAATTTTTTTTTTTTTTTTTTTTTGATTGAGTCTGAAAGTTGAAGGAGGTTAGTATGTATACACTGGCACAATTAGATTGTTCTGATATTTTTTACTTGTGTCTGAGAATATATATATATAGCATATGCATACACATATGAGCGGTGTATGTTCCAGGTTTTATACCTTTATTTATATATATATATATATATATATATATATATATACCGATCAAGATACATTCTAGAAGGTTCCAAGCAGACATGTTGAAGTAAAAGGAATGGGGCTATTTTCGTGTAGACCAGCTGGGGTTAAGACAGGGTCACAAGTGAGCACGAAGACCTGAAATGTGACGTTAGGAAATAAGGGTGACTCGTGTATTTTTAGATTGTGAATGATGCCATATATATATATATATATATATATATATATATATATATATATATATATATATATGATGATATGATATGATTACCGAGGGTGGTTCATTTGATCCAATTCAATTGAATATTGATGTGTAGCTAGTATGATGGTTTAGTGCTGAATTCTTCATTGCGACGTGTAGCCAGCCTTCAGTGCCGCCAGATGTTTGCCCAGGAAACGCTTCCAGCCAGCTGTCTCTCTGAAACTCGGCCCAGGCCCCAGAGAGGAGAGAGAGAGAGAGAGAGAGAGAGAGAGAGAGAGAGAGAGAGAGAGAGAGAGGCGAAGTGGAGGAGAGCAACGATGAGAGGACAAAGGGGGGGGGGGGGGGGGGGGGGAGGAAGGAAGGGGGGAGTGGCGTTTGAGAACTGATGGTGGAGCTTGGACTGCTGGACACTGGGCCATCAATGAGATAACAGCACAGAGCTCGCGCTGCCTTTCGTTCCATTGGCGTTCTGTAGCGGACAAGTTGCAGTGGCCTGTTCAGGAGTTATCTCCTCTCTCTCTCTCTCTCTCTCTCTCTCTCTCTCTCTGCTCTCTCTGTGCCTCCTCAGGGGACAAAGCCCTCACTCCCATCCTGAACGGTGTTTTGTCTTGGGCGTGCTACCCCCGTCATGCTTGGCGCCCCTCCGGGCATTTTGTGTGTGCGGGTCTACTAAGCCAGCTAGCTGCTTCGTCTGTTGACTTTCTTAGGAGTCTGCCCCCCTACCCGTCACTGCCCCTTTCCCTCCCTCTGTCTGTCTGTGTGTCTGTCTGTGTCTGTCTGTCTGTGTCTGTCTATCTCTGTCTGTCTGTCTGTCTGTCTGTCTGTTCTGTCTCTCTCTCTCTCTCTCTCTCTCTCTCTCTCTCTCTCTCTCTCTCTCTCTCTCTCCTCATGCGCTTGCACACACACACACACAACACACACACACACACACACACACACACACACAGAGAGGAGAGGAGACGACACAGAGAGGAGAGGGAGAGAGAGAGAGAGAGAGAGAGAGAGAGAGAGAGAGAGAGAGCTTACGGAGCTGCTGTAATCGCTGTCAAGATATCAGTCTTCTTCCATTTCCATACATGTACGTTCGACCATTTATTTATTCTTCGCTTTCTTCACTCTTTATCTGATTTATGGACGACATAGATTACGTTACTCCACGAGGCTTTTTTTCCCCCTTTTTAATTTTTATTTATGTATTTTATTTTTGTTTTATTAATTATTTATTTATTTATTTTATTTTTTTATTATTTTTATTTTATTATTATATTCTTATTATTAATTTTTTTTTTTTTTTTTTTTTTTTTGGGGGGGGGGGGGGGGGGGGGGGGGGGGGGGGGGGGGGGGGGGGGGGGGGGGGGGGGGGATTTGCCTCCCTCGTTCTTCTTTCCATCGTTTTTTTTTTTTTTTCATGCACTATGATGATCCCGTCCAATAAACAAAAAACAACCAAAAAAAAAAAAAAAAAGAAAAAAGAAACCAAAAACAAAACAAAACAAAAAAAAAACCACTGATACTGTAGACCGCAATGTGTTTGTTCTTCTCTCTGATGTTCCTTTCCTTCTTTTTCTCTACCCTTTTTTTGTCAATGTGCGTGTTTCTGTTCCCATGGCGACCACACATCAATATATATATGACTATATATTATTATATATATATATATATATATATATATATATATCAAAGAGAGATTACTGTTGTAGGTAAGCAGAGTTCACTCATCACCTCTCCCGCTTCCTTCCCCTTTCCCCTCGTCTCTGGCTTATTCTGCTCTCTCTTCTCTCTCCTCTCTATGAGAGTCTCTCTCTCTCTCTTCTCTCTTGCTTCTCTCTTCTCTCTTCTTCTGCTCTCTCTCTCCTCTTTCTTGGTCTCCTCTTCTCTCCTCCTCCGAGCCTTCTTGAGCTCTCTCGAGAGCTCCCTCAGGAGGCGGGCTCATCCTCTAGGAGGATTCGAACCTCTCATCTCTCTCCTCCCTCCTCTCTCTTCTCTCCTCTTCTTCTCATTCGTTCTTCTTCGTCTCGCTTCCTCCTTCCTCCCTCCTTCTTTCCTCACCTCCTCACTCACCTCTTCTCCTCCTCCTCCCCTCCTCCTCCCTCCTCCTCCATCTTCGATCCTCCTTCTCCCCCCCCTCCTCCTTCTTCATCTCTCCCTCTCCTCCTCCTCCTCTTCCTTCTTCATCTGTCTTCTTCTCCTCCTCCCCCCTCCTCCTCCATCTTCGTCTCCTCCCTCCTCCTCCTTCTTTATCTTCTCCTTCTTCTCCTCCTCCTCCTCCTCCTCTTCCTTCGTTTTCTTCTTCTTGTCCTTCTCTTCCTCCTCCTCCTCCTTCTTCTCCTCCTCCCTTTCTTCTTCTCCTCCTCCTCCACCTCCTTCTTCTCCTGCCTCCTCCTCCCCTCCTCCTCCTCCTCCCCTTCTTCTTCTTCTTCTTCTCCTCCTCCTTCTTCCTGTCCGTGGCGCGGAGTGGGGCGAACCCTGTAGCAGCTGCCAGATCTCAGACTGAGGGATGGGTCATGGTAATGATGTCATCATGTTGGTGAGTGGGCAACAGCTCCGTCAGGGTGTGAACGGGGATGGCTAGGATGGATCTCTTGGCAGTCACGTGGACTGGGAAATACTTTGATGGATCTTTTGGCAGTCACGTGGACTGGGAAATACTTTGATGGATCTTTTGGCAGTCATGTGGACTGGAAATATTTTGATGGATCTTTTGGCAGTCACGGGGACTGGGAAATACTTTGATGGATCTTTTGGCAGTCATGTGGACTGGGAAATATTTTGATGGATCTCTTGGCAGTCACGTGGACTGGGAAATACTTTGATGGATCTTTTGGCAGTCACGTGGACTGAGAAATACTTTGATGGATCTTTTTGGGTTCTGAGGGTACCAGGTCTACTTCGTTTGGGTCCTGGAGCGGGTGTGTGCGGCGAGCGCTGAGGTGTACTGACATACATGAAGGGGGGTCTCTCTTTTTTTTTTTTTTTTTGCTTTTTTTTTTTTTTTGTGGCATCAGTTATGGGATCAATGGGGCACCTGAGGTGGTAACTTTTTCTCTCCTTTTTTTTCTTTTTTTTTTTTTTTCCTCCCTAAGGCCGAAATCCACCTCTTCATTATTTGGTGCTTCACACTGTCCTCTTCATCTGAAAAAAAAAAGCCAAACAACAACAACAACAACAAAACAACCGAAAAACCAGTCTCTTGCACTCTGTGTATTGTCTGTATGTTCTCTTACAAATGCACATATCCTTGCTGATTTTAAGTGTTTTGGCGTTTTGATACAAAGTGTCTGGGTTTGTGTCATGTTCTAACGTGTGGTGCATTGGCACTCTCACACTGATAGTATGCTACTTTATACAAGGGAACCCCGACAAGGCCAGCATCTTTTTCGTTTTTTTTTTTTGTTGTTGTTGTTTTTTCGTCGGCACTTGCTTATCATACAGATGTCTGTGTTATGAAGCAGGTTTCAAAACAGGGATGGGGGGTGGGGGTGGGGGATGGAAAGGAATAGTTAGAAAAAATAAATGACGATGCCGTCTGAATCATTCTCGCTGGCAACCGATGTACATAGTATTAGCACGAAAGCCTGGCAGGGGGCTCGATAGTCTCCCTTTTATCCCCGTTCTTATCTGTCGATGTCAGCATAGCGTTTTGGGATAGCACAGGATTTTGCGGAATCCCCTGAATGATGCGCAGCGATGTCTGTTCACATTGCGTGACGTATTCGGTCAGTCCGTCCCTCCAACCCCCCCCCCCCCCCCCCCCCCCGCCCCATCCCACCCCCTCCACCCACTACCATACAGATTCTGCACACCCCCATGTCCATCTTCACGTTCGCGGGCTGTTCTTTTCTCGTCTGACCTGGAGACAACGTGGCCACTTGGTGTATACCATGTATCAGATGGTGTGTGTGTGTGTGTGTGTGTGTGTGTGTGTGTGGCGTGTCGTGTATGTGTGTGCGGTGTGTGTGTGTGTGTGTGTGTGTGTGGTGTGTGGTGTGTGTGTGTGTGTTGTGTGTGTGTGTGTGTGTGTGTGTGTGTGTGTGTGTGTGTGTGTGTGTGTGAAATGTGTGCTCTCCTCTAAGGCCGCCTCTCTCTCACCTCCTCTCTCTCTCTCTCTCTCTCTCTTCGTGGTGTGTGTGTGTGTGTGTCTGTGTGTGTGCGCTCGTGCCCCACAGCACAACCTTTGTGTCGGGGGCGGCTGTGCTCACCAGCTCTGTTTGTTGCTGTGTGTGTGATGTGTTGGTTGTGGTGTGTGTGTGTGTGTGTGTGTGAAATAAGCCGCCTCTGCTCTCTCCCCCCCCGCCCCCCCCTCCCACACACACACACCTTTTGTGTGCTGTGCAGCCTTCTAAAGAACATGATACAGTTGTAGATTTGAAAGGGGCATGGAGAGCTAGGTGGACGTTGTCTGGAAAGAAGGGGGGGGGGGGGGGGGGGGGGGGGGGGGGGAAGGGGATGTTAGAGGGAGGGTGAAGTGCGGAGGTGGGGGAGCAGGGTCTCGGAGTGCAGGGGAGGTAATACTATTGTCCCAATTGACTCGGGTTTGGACTTCAGCATCATTCCAGCACCCAGACCCACTCTCCCTCACCACCCCCCCCCCCTGCCCCCACCTTCTTGAGGCTGCCATTACCCTCCCCTTGCCTTTGGACTTCCGGCCCCTCTGGTCACGTGACGACAACCGGTGTGCGCTAAACGCCGTGCGCTTTGTCCTGCCCAGGAAGTGCAAGGATTCGATCGGTGTTTAGTGAAAATGGTCCGCCCCAGGCAGGGGGGGGGAGGGGGGGGGGGGGGCAGGTGGAGGAGGGGGCGGAGGGGGGCAGGTTTGGAAGCTGAGGTGTGTTTCAATGTGACGGAGGCTAGAATTATCTCAGAATTACCGCGAGTTTGGGCGAGTGGTGCCGTTCCTGTGCTCATTTTTGCGGGGCGAGGACAGAGGGGAGGGGGGGTGGGGGGTGGAGGGGTGGGGGGGGGGGTCGCTGGAGCATGGTAAAGGCTCTCTCCCGTGCGAGCGAGACAAAGATGGCTGGCATGGCACCGACGTTGTGACTGTTGCAGGGCAGGTGGTGCCATGCTTTGATTGGTGATTGGAACTGTCAGGCCTGTTTGCTCTTCCAGAAGAGCTTGAAGAGGTGGCCAAATCGTTGAAAGAATCCGAGTATCCGCCTGTCTGTTGGCATCTCTCTCTCTCTCTCTCTCTCTCTCTCTAATTCTGTCTGTCCCCCCCCCCCCCCCCCCGTCTCTCTCTCTTTTCGTCCCTCCCCTCCCCCCCCCCCTCTCTCTCTCTCTCTCTCTCTCTCTCTCTCCCTTTTTACCGCAAACACGCGCAAACACCTCCTCGCATCTATGAAACGCACCTCATTGTCTGGGCTTGAGGTCATAGTGTGTGGCTAGCAGAAACAAAGCGGTGGGCAGGGCTGAAGCCGGGGGTGAGTTTAAAACGCACAGCAGCCGATCCAGTGGATCGGGTGTCTTTTACCAGAACACGCGACCTGGCCCTCTGAAGGAAGGAGTGAAGCAGGCGGCGGCACGTGCAACCCGGACATCATCGTACGTGATTTGCTGCTGGCTGTGTGCGTGTGTGCGTGCGTGCGTGTGTGTGTGTGTGTCTTGTCACGTCAGCAGTCAGTGACAGTGCCCGGAGCGCCACCTATCAGTCAGGGGACGTCACACTATTTTTTGGGGGGTAGGGCGTGGGCGGACAGGAAAGAAGGAAGAGTGATAGCTGATGATAATGATTCTTTTTTTTCCCCCTTTGGCCTCTAGCGCTAATGAAGAGAACTTTGTTTTTTCTCTTTTTATTTTTTTTTTGTTTTTGTTTTGTTGTTTTCTTTTTTTTTTGTGTTGCTGGTTCATATCGAAGATAACGATGAGCGTGAGTGGAAGGAAGCGGAAGAACAGACT
>JADBJO010006923.1:17797-25297 GCA_016801955.1 Conus betulinus
GATCGAGGGTGTGTGTGTGGTTTAAGGAGTGTCGTGTCCATGGTGGAAGACAATGGAGCAGCCGACGTTAGAGATAAACAGAAAGAGTTCAGGGTCATGGAGGCTCTCTGACAATAAATTCATTGTTCAGTTGTGTGTAGTTGTGTACAGCGCTTCTCACCATTCCCCTCTGTGAAAAACGGACTTACTTACGCCAGCCACAGTTTTACCACGCCCCCTCCCTCTTCTCCCCCCCCCTCCCCCCCCCCCCCCCCCCCCCCTTCTCCCCGCCCCCCACCTCTCCCCCTACTCGCAAGTCTCTCTTCACTTCCATCCTCAGTTCCTGATTTTTCAAACTGATATTCAAACGCTTCCCAATGCTGTATACTGCAGGAAAGAAGTTTCTGGGAGCGCGTGCCTTTTCTGCCTTTGTCTGGAACAGTGCAGCAGCAGCAGCAGCAGCAGCAGAGTTTGTGAATGGAAGAATCGTTCTAACATTATGAATTATAGCAAGGAGTGATGCATGCACGGCTTGTTTGAAAGTGAAGTCAATTGCTGCGTTGTGGTGTGGATGTGTGTCTTCACGTTTGCATGGTTACGTAACGTTGGGCTGCATTCTCTCTTCAGAACAGACTTCGGCATATTATGCTTAAGGAAGCATCCCCCCCCCCCTCCCCCGGTTCTTTCTTTCCCCCACCCCCTGTTTTCAGCCTCTGTTTCAGTCCTGTCTGTCAGTCTGTCTGTCAGTTGTCTGTCCGTATGTCTGTCAGTCTGTCAGTATGTCTGTTCTTTTCTTCCTTGCCACCCCCTTCTCCTCCCCCTTTTTTCCTGTCTCACTGCTTTCTCTCTCTCTCTCTCTCTCTGTCTGTCTGTCTGTCTGTCTGTCTGTCTGTCCTCTCTCTCTCTCTCTCTCTCTCTCTCTCTCTCTGTCTGTCTCTGTCTGTCTGTCTCTCTCTCTGACGACCTACATGTCTCTGTCTGTCTGCCTGTCTCTGTTTTTCGCTCGCTCACCTCTCTGCCCCGCCCCGTTTCCCCGTCTGTCTGTCAGTATGCTGTCTTTTTCTCTTTCATCCACCCGTTTTCCCTCTTTTCTATCTCTCTCCCCCCCTGTCTCTCTCTCTCTCCTTTCTCTCTCTCTCTCTCTCTCTCTCTCTCTCTCTCTCTCTCTGACGACCTACCTGTCTCTGTCTGTCTGTCTGTCTGTCTCTTTCTCGCTCACTCTCTCACTGCACCCCCCCTCTTCTCTCTCTCTCTCTCTCCTCTTCATCTCCCCTCTCCTCCCTTTTTTTTGTCTCATTCCTTTTTCTCTGTCAGTCTGTCTGTCTGTCAATCTGTGTCTGTCTTTCTGTCTCTGTCTGTCCGTCCGTCCGTGTCTGTCTGTCTGTCCGTCCCGTCCGTCCGTTCTGTCTGTCTGTCTGTCCGTCCGTTCGTTTGTCTTCGTCTGTCTGTCTGTTCTCTGTCTGTCTCTCTCTCTCCTCTCTCTCTCCTCTCTCTCCTCCTTCCCCTCTTTCCCCTCCCCCTTCCACCAACTAACTCCTTCTCTCTCTTGATTTTTTTTTTTTCTAATAAATTTATTTTTTCCTCCTCCACCCTCATCCTCCATCTTCATCCTCATCCCATTGTCTCCTTTGACTGACTTACTTCCCTTTTCAGTGCCTTGAAGGATGAGCGCTAGTAGTGTCTGTCCCTGCCTTTGTCGACTGATCGGGATGCCTCTAGATCAGCGTTTGTGTTGCAGTCTATTACTACTGCATTTCTTGGATGACCCGTGCACTTTTAAGTCGCTTCCTTTTATTGTTTGTTCGTTGTTTGTTTGTTTGTTTGTTTGCTTTCCACTGGGGCAAGATCCAAACTCTCTTTTTGTGCTTATCCTTTTTTTTCTATATAAGAAAAAATATATTCGTTCGTTCGTTCTTGGCTGTCCCAGCCATTTCTGCCACCCCCCAGCCCCCCCCCCCCCCCCCCACCTACCCCCGCCCCCTCCAAACTTCTCAGCGCTGTCTTCTACACAGACAGGTCCACAGTGCTATAAATCCGCCGAGGACAGGCTGAAAATAGACACATCTCTCTAGAAACAGCAACCCGGAAGTGCAGCATGTTCCTTAGTCTGAATTACTCGGTGGCACGTGCGAACAACAAAACACAACAAACAACAAGCATACAGAAAAAAGCAAGAAACAAAAACGGGACGGGGAAGGCAGGCATGAATAAGTAAGATGCCATGAAAGAGTGGGAAAAGTTTGAAAACGTAAAAAAAAGAAAAAGGAGAAATTGAAAAAAAAAAAAGCTGTTACGGTAAAAGGAAAGGAGAGAGAGAGAGAGAGAGAGGAGAGAGAGAGAGAGAGAGAGAGAGAGAGAGAGAGAGAGAGAGACCTCAAGGGAGCGGTGTGAAGTAGTGTGTGTGTGTGTGTGTGTGTGTGTGTGGTGTGTGTGTGTTGGGGAGGGGTGGGGTGGGGGTGGTAGAGACGGAGGAGGAAGGAAGCCAATGGAAGTAAAACCAGAAAAAAACGTGTGATGATGCAGAAACAAATCAGTGGGTAAAACAGAAAAAGAAGAAAAAAAGGTTTGGGGATGGAAAGAAGAGGTGAGAGGCAGAGAGGGGGAGAAGGGGGTGGGGGTGAGGAGGGATAGGAGTATCAGAAAAAATTTTAAACGAAAAAAAAATTGAAGAAACGAGGAGGGGGGGGGGGGGGGTTGACAAATGAGAAAAAAATCAGTTTATAGACGAGAGTGAAAAAGGAAAAAATAGCAGCAGGGGAGGGGAGGGGAGGGTGGGACAGAGCAAGGAAGGAAAGAAAAGGAAAAGAAAACGAAGAAGAAGAGACAAAAAAAAGAAATTGTGATTGGTAACGAGCATTACACTTCGTTACATCTTTCTCCCTCCCTCCCCCTCCCTCCCCTCTCTCTCTCTCTCTCTCTCTCTCTCTCTTGCTCGAACTCGCTCGCTCGCTCATTTTCTCCCCCCTCCACCTTTCCTCCTTTTTTCTTCTCTCTCTCTCTCTCTCTCTCTCTCTCTCTCTCTCTCTCTCTCTCTCTCTTAGCCCCTCTTCTTATAAAGAAAAAAAATCTGTCCCTCTATCTCCCCCTTCCACCTCCCTTTACTGGTCTGCATTCCTTGTCACACACTTCATGGATCTGGAAAGTTTGTGTTTTCAGCTTGTCTGTCAGTCCGTCTGTGGTCCATCTTGTTGACGGTTCTGTCAGTCCATCTCTGGTCCATCTTGTTGACGGTTCTGTCAGTCCATCTGTGGTCCATCTTGTTGACGGTTCTGTCAGTCCATCTCTGGTCCATCTTTTTGACAGTTCTGTCAGTCCATCTCTGGTCCATCTTGTTGACGGTTCTGTCAGTCCATCTAGGGTCCATCTTGTTGACGGTTCTGTCAGTCCATCTCTGGTCCATCTTGTTGACGGTTCTGTCAGTCCATCTCTGGTTCATCTTGTTGACGGTTTCTGTCAGTCCATCTCTGGTCCATCTTGTTGACGGATGGAGATCGGAGTTTCAGTCTAATACTGGCTGGCAGCCATTGGATTATTCATGCACCTTGGACAGAGAAACGAAAACGAAAGAGAGAGAGAGAGAGAGAGAGAGAGAGAGAGAGAGAGAGAGGAGAGAGAGAGAGAGAGAGAGAGAGAGTAATGGTCCCTTGCCTGTGTCCAAACCATGTTCCTCCTCCAACTTCTCAGCGCTATCTCATACACAGACAGATCCACAGTGCTATAAATCCGCCGAGGACAGGCTGAAAATAGACACAGCTCTCTGGAAACAGCAACCCGGAACGTGCGGCATGTTCCTTTGTCAGAATTACACGGTGGCACGTGCGACACAAAAAAAAACGGGATAGGCTGATATCAATCAGTGTGTACGAGGCCATGAGAGAGTGGAACATTAGAAAAACGAGAAGGAAAGAAGGATATATTGATTTTTTTTAAAGCTACCACGGGTAAAAGGGGAGAGAGAGAGAGAGAGAGAGAGAGAGAGAGAGAGAGAGAGAGAGAGAGAGGGGGGGGGGGGGGGGCACCTAAAAGGGAGCAGCTGGGGTGAAGACGAAAGGGTTTATTCAGGGATGGAGGAGGAAGCTAAGGATGGAAAAAAAAGAAGAAAAAAAAAAACGAATGAACCCCCCCCCCCCCCCCCCCCCCCCCCCCCCCCCGAGATTTATGGTGATGCAAACTTAGAAGGAAAAAAAAATCAGTGAGTAGAAAAATAAAGATAAGTAAAGATTTTACAGATAAGTGAAGAGATGAGAAGAAGGAAGGAAGGGAGAGTAGGAGATAGGGGGGGGGGGGGGGGGGGCATAAGTAAAAAAAAAAAAAAAATCAGAGGAAAAAGAGTGAGTGAGGCTGTGGGAAGGGAGGAAGGGAGGATGACAGGAAAACAGTTTATGGAGAAAAATGATAGAACAAAGATTAAAATAAAAGGGAAAAGAGCGGGAGGGAGGGACAGTGGTGGGGGGGGGGGTTGGGGAGGGCGCGCGTAGAGACAGAGCAGGGAAAGGAAGGAAAGGAGAAGTGCGTAGAGAGAGAGAGACAGAGAAGAGAGACAGAGAGAGAGAGAGAGAGAGAAAGAGAGAAGAGACAGAGAGAGATACAGAGAGAGATAGAGAGAGAGAGATACAGAGAGATAGAGAGAGAGAGAGAGAGGAGGGGGAGACAGACAGACAGACAGAGAGCAGACAGAGGTAGAGAGAGAAGGGGAAGAGAGAGGGAGAGGAGAGGAGAGGAGAAAGAGAGAGAGAGGGAGGGGAGAGAGAGAGGGAGAGAAAGAGGGAGGAGAGAGAGGGAGGGAGGGAGGGAGGGAGGGAGAGGAGTGAAGAGGGAGAGGTGATTGATAATGAGCAGTACAGTACATCACCCCCCCTCCTCTCTCTCTCTCTCTCTCTCTCTCTCTCTCTCTCTCTCTCTCTCTCTCCTCATTTTTCGTGTGTGTGTGTTGTGTGTGTGTTGCGTGTGTGTTGTGTGTGTGTGTGTGTGTGTGTGTCTTGTGTGTATGTGTGTGGTGCGTGTGTGTGTGTGTGTGTGTTTGTGTGTTGTGTGTGTGTGTGTGTGTGTGTGTGTGTGTGTTGTGTGTGTGTGTGTGTGCGCGCGCGCGCGCGCGCGCGCGCGTATGTCGCCTGTGTCTTTTTTGTCTCAACAGAAACCTTCCTGTAAATACAACAGTCAGCTAACATCAGCCGTTCGTCTCCCCTCACCACCCCCCCCCACCCTCCTCCCCTCCCCAGATCCTTGTTCCTCACACAGATCTTGGGGGTCGTAAGAAAATGATATTGAAATCTCCTTCACTGGCAATCAAGATTATACGGAACCTAAGTATACGTTCATACAGGGTATTGAAGAAGATGGGAGGGGTGCGTGTAGTCTTGGGCAGAAGGAGGAGGATGGGGGGGGGGGGGGGGGGGGGGTATAAGGTGAAAATGTGTTGTCTCGTTCTTCTCTCACCCACCCCCCCCCCACCTCTTCCCCCCTCCCCCCTCCCACCACACCTCCCTCCTTTAGCCTCCGCCACTCGCCGCCATGTCCTGTTTAGGCTTTCTCCGGTTTTTCATATCCATGATTAACTCCCTTAGTCCTGGTTCATCCAGCTGGATCGAAATGGGTGTTTTTTGCTGGCACCTCCTCTCCCTCATCACCCACCACCCCCCCCCCCCCCCCCCCCCCCCCCCCGCACCTCATCTTTCCTCCCCTGCTGCCAAACCCCCCTCCCTAACCCCCTCCTCCACCCTCTCCCTCCCCTTGCGTTTTCCTTCTTTCCCATGCTGTCTTCTTGTCATTTTCATTTCCGATAAAACGATCTGTTTGACCTTCTCGTCAACTGATCGAAACATCACCCTCCACCCCCCCTCCCCCCCCCCCTCCTGCTCCCTTCTCTCTTCTTCGGGTGTCACGATCCAGGCCCCTACCCCTGTCCCCCGGTCAGGTTGTCCCCTCAAGTGACTTTGGCCCCCCCCCCTTTCAGGTGAGTGAGTATGACTTTGGCCCCTCAAGTGACTTTGGCCCCTCAAGTGACTTGGCCCCTCGAGTGACTTTGGCCCTCAGGTGACTTTTGGCCCGCAGGTGACTTTTCTCAGGGCCTTTGGCCCTCAAGTGACTTTGGCCCTCTAGTGACTTTGGCCCTCAGGTGACTTTGGCCCATCAAGTGACTTTGGCCCTCAAGTGACTTTAGCCCTCAAGTGACTTTGGCCCTCAAGTGACTTTGGACTCTCTAGTGACTTTGGCCCTCTAGTGACTTTTGACCCTCAGGTGACTTTGGCCCCTCAGGTGACTTTGGCCCTCTAGTGACTTTGGCTCTCAAGTGACTTTGGCCCCTCAAGTGACTTTGGCCTGGGTCAGACTTTGGTATTAAGTCGCATGGCACGTTTTACGGTCACATCAAGGCGAGATGTTTTAACAGTTGACTCAGTCAGTGGATTGTTATAACAGTTGACTCAGTCAGTGGATTGTTATAACAGTTGACTCAGTCATTGGATTGTTATAACAGTTGATTTCGCCAGTGGGTTGTTTTAACAGTGGATTCAGTCAGTGAGTTGTTTTAACAGTGGATTCGGTCAGTGGATCGTTTTAACAGTGGATTCAGTTCATCGATTACGCACAGTGGGATTCAGTTTTTGTAGCTGTTTGTTAGAAGTGGAATCTGTTTTAATCGAGTAATTGTTGAACAGTGGATTCAGTCGATGGATTGTTTTTACAGTACAGCGGATTCATTTGAGGGGTTGTTTAACTGTGGATTCGGTCAATGGATTTGAGTATTGTTTTACATTAGAACTAAGGAGCTAGCACACTCTTCTCACCCGAGCTGTGAAGACAATGCACACTTTCCCCACTGCACCGGTCAGTGAACGAGGGTGGGAATTTCAGAATTGCCCACGGGGCAGTCTAAAGGATGGAAGGGGGGCGCAATGTCGATGGACACCGTGGTGCAGCTGACGGCTCTCTCTGGGGACGCCGGCGTATCATGTGTCGTCCAAGGCAATTGGAGAGAGATGACACAGAAAAAGAGCGAGCTTGTTTGGGGAAAATAAAGAAGGGCTCAGCATCGGACCTTGTAGTATGCCCCCTTTGGGACGTGACGGTGTGGATGCCTGTTGCTGCTGTTTTGGGATGATGTGATCGTGGTGTTCTTCATCCTCCACTCCCTCCCACCCGCCCTCTTCCCGCTACCCTCTCTCTCTCTCTCTCTCTCTCTCCTCAGTCCTCGCCCTCTCTCTCTCTCTCTCTGTCTGTCTGTTTGTGGACTGTGTCTCTGTCTTTCTCTGAATTCTGTCTGTCTGTCTGTCTCTCTCTTTCTCTGTCCTCTCACACACAGACACAGACACACAGACACACAGACACACACACACACACACACACACACACACAACACACACACACACCACACACACACACACACTTCTATCTCCCCCCCTCTCTCTCTCTCTTTTCTATCTCTCTCTATCTCTCTCCCTCTCTTTCCCTCCTTTCCTCCCTCATCTCCCCCCCCCCCCCCCTCCCATCTCTGTCTGTCTGCTTTTGTCTGTCCGTGTGTTT
>JADBJO010006923.1:30297-35297 GCA_016801955.1 Conus betulinus
AGCAGGTGCCAAAGGTTAGTGGACTCGCCTGACCAGGTGCTGAAGTTGTCTGGAATGTGAACAGATGTAGGTACAGGAGGTGCCAAAGGTTAGCAGACACACTGGGTTGGGGGTTGAAGGTGTCTGGAATCTGGACCGACGTGGAGCCAGGAGGTGCTACAGGGTGCTGAAGGTGTCTGGAATCTGAAGAGGTGGGGCTAGGAATCTTCCTCTGGACACAGGACTGCCGACCAGTTTGCCAACCACCTCATCTGTTTAAATGGGGTCACCCACCTCATCTGTTTAAATGACGTCACCCACCTCGTCTGTTTGAATGGCGTCACCCACCTCGTCTGTTTGAGTGACGTCACCCACCTCGGCTGTTTGAATGACGTCACCCAACTCGTCTGTTTGAATGACGTCACCCACCTCGTCTGTTTAAATGACGTCACTCACCTCGTCTGTTTGAATGACGTCACCCACCTCGTCTGTTTGAATGATGTCACCCACCTCGTCTGTTTCAATGGGCGTTGACCACCTCAACTAAATTAGTGGAATTCTGCTTTAAATGTCGTCACAAGCTGATGTGGCCGACGGCGAGAACCCATCACACGGCAGTGGAGGATCGGGGAGGAAGGGAGAGGAGGGATGAGTGTACGGGGAAGGTAGAGCTACGAAGTGAAGGGGGTGGGGGGTGGGGGGAAGGATATCAGGGCTGATGGGTGTCTGATTTATATCCAAAGCGTTCCTGACACCCTGTACCTGAGAGTCGGAAGGGGACGACCTCACCCGCATATCTGAAACCTGTCCTCTGGATCATTGACCTTTGTGTCTGAGAATGATCGACTCTGGCGCCCTGTCGGTCGATCGGGGAATGATCGATCTTCTTGTCAGTCGATCGGGGAATGATCGATCTTCTTGTCAGTCGATCAAGGAATGATCGATCTTCTTGTCAGTCGATCAGGGAACGGCCGACAGTCTTGTGCATCGACCCCAGTCTGTCTGTTCCAGCAGGGTGTATGGGATTCTTGTGTTACGGCCAGGGGTTCCCCCCCAAGGCGTACCTCTGTGTCTCCTGTATTTTACCGTCTACATCATCGACTGCTTGAGAGCTGTAAAGGCGGCTCGTATTTAACGGCCGGTCAGTACAAGATCTTTCAAACGACAAAATCGTTGTGTTTTAAGACAGCAGTAAATTTACAATCTGGTGCAAAGAAAACTCAATCTGAATGTGAAAGACGAGAAAGAAAAAACAAAACAAAAAAAAAACAAAAAAAAACAAAACAAAAAAAAGAGCAAGAGGACGATTGAGTACGTAAAATGGGCTCTCGTTCTTGTTTTTCCCGAAACGAGGTCAAAATCGAACATGAAAGTGAATATTAATTTCCAGTCATTTTGATTGCTGAAAAATCTTTCGCAAGAATAGATATATAACAATATATACAGAAAAGCAGTACACAACAATACAGCCATTACACGCGAAATACGAACTGTTATAGGTACGACTCAAAGTATGATGTCTTCATATGAAAAAAATCCTTTGTGCTTGATAAGGATAAATGTTTTATTTTTTATTGCACTGTTCACAACGGTGTTTTCTTTTATGTAAAAAGTACGTCCTTTGCGTTACACCACACACACACACACACACACACACACACACACACACACACAGAGAGAGAGAGAGAGAGAGAGAGAGAGAGAGAGAGAGAGGAGAGAGAGAGGAAGAGAGAGAGAGAGAGAGAGAGAGAGAGAGAGAGAGCTGCAAGACACGATGGATGGATAGATAGATGTGTGTGTGTGTGTGTGTGTGTGTGTGTGTGTGTGTGTGTGTGTGTGTGTGTGTGGTGCGCGTGTGCGTGCGCGCGCGCGCGCGCGTGTGTATGTGTGTGTGTTTGGGTGGGTGGGTGCGTGCGTGCATGCGTGCATGCGTGCGTGCGCGCGTGACATGAAATCAGTGGCTTTTGATGTACAAGTAAGTTCTCTACGGGGGATACACACACGATGTGTTATTGACAGTTCTCACGTGCTGCTGTTTATTCTGGCAAGTATGTCTGGGTCCTGGAAGCTGTCAGATGTTACACAGAGTGGGTGCCAGAGAGCTCATGCTGCTGTGTAGATACAGTGTCTTAGAGAGAGAGAGAGAGAGAGAGAGAGAGAGAGAGAGAGAGAGAGAGAGAGAGAGAGAGAGAGAGAGAGAGAGCGCAGGCCGACGGCAGTAGACAATATTCATGTCGTACATCAAGAGTTCTTTCGTCAGGTCATCGACCTGCCATTGCCAACTCCATGATCGCTGCAATCATGAACAGCTGTGCCGACAAATCGATCATCTCCTTTTAAACAATAGTGGGTATTGATGACAAATCGATCATCTCCGTTTTAAACAATAGTTGGTATTGATGAGCACTGCTGTATGGATGGGGAGGAGGGGGGGAAGAGGGTGGGCAAGGGATGAGGAATGTATTCTGCCGTGTGATTTTTGTCCGGCAAATTTGATGGCTTTGATACTAAAAAAAAAATTAATATTGGAGGAATCTTGGCATTTATCAAGTGTTTATGAATGATCTCTTTGACCTAATGCGTCCTAGTTATGCATTCGATGCTATTTCTTTGTTTTTGTTTGGTTAAAGGAGGATGCAATTGCCATGCAAAGATGCAGAGAAGACAGATTTCGGTTTTTTTTTGTTGTTGTTTTTTTTTTGTCTTGTTTCGTTTTGTTTTGTTTTTCATTGAAATCAATTTTAAGTCAGCTAAATTGAGAGATAATAGATGCGCAGATGCGCCAAAAGAGATCAGTGCGCAGAGACTTCAACACATACGTAACCCACGTCTACAGGACACACACATACACACACTCAGAAAATATTCCTTGTAATTTAGGCACATGAAATGGACAAGAAGAAGAAAGAAGAAGAAGAAGAAGAAGAAGAAGAAGTAGTAGTAGTAGCAGTAGTAGTAGTAGTAGGAGGAGGAGGAGGAGGAGGAGGAGGAAATGGAAAAGAGCTAACCTGCTACGAAAAAGTTTTAACACTTGGATGAATACATGAAGATGGGCATAAATCACTTTCGCTACTGTGACGATGTACCATGGCGATCCCAGCTTGTGCTAACCTCCCCGCCCCCGATGTTGCTGAATCAGTGACTGGCCTGCGTGCATGAGCAACTCGGTGTGAACATGATGACGATGATGATTGTCTCTGTGAACATGCTGACGATGATGATTGTCTGTGTGAACATGCTGACGAAGATGATTGTCTGTGTGAACATGATGACGATGATGATTGTCTCTGTGAACATGCTGACGATGATGATTGTCTGTGTGAACATGCTGACGAAGATGATTGTCTGTGTGAACATGCTGACGAAGATGATTGTCTGTGTGAACATGCTGACGATGATGATTGATTCTGTGTGAACATGCTGACGAAGATGATTGTTTGTGTGAACATGCTGACGATGATGATTGTCTCTGTGAACATGTTGACGATGATGGTTGTGTCTGTGTGAACATGCTGACGATGATGATTGTCTCTGTGAACATGCTGACGATGATGATTGTCTCTGTGAACATGATGACGATGATGATTGTCTCTGTGAACATGCTGACGAAGATGGTTGTCTGTGTGAACATGTGACGAAGATGATTGTCTCTGTGAACATGTTGACGATGATGGTTGTCTGTGTGAACATGCTGACGATGATAATTGTCTGTGTGTGAACATGCTGACGAAGATGATTGTCTGTGTGAACATGCTGACGAAGATGATTGTCTCTGTGAACATGCTGACGAAGATGATTGTCTCTGTGAACATGCTGACGAAGATGATTGTCTGTGTGAACATGCTGACGAAGATGATTGTCTGTGTGAACATGCTGACGAAGATGATTGTCTGTGTGAACATGCTGACGAAGATGATTGTCTCTGTGAACATGCTGACGATGAAGATTGTCTGTATGAACGGGCTTGCCGACGAAAGCTACGCACACAGTGAGTAGCCTTCTTTAAGTAAGTGACTTTGTTTGGTCTGGTAGCTATGATGATGATTGTCTGTGTGGACGGACTAACGATGATGATTGTCTGTGTGAACGGGCTAACGATGATGATTGTCTGTGTGAACGGGCTAACGATGATGATTGTCTATGCGAACGACCTGGGGGCGTACGGTTGAAGACGCCAGAGCAGAGGGGTGGCCTTTATGAACATGATGGTGATGGTGCTCTGTGTAAACACCGGCAGGGTGAGCTTAACCCCAGCTGCAGCGTACCGCCTTACATCATATCCGGTGTTGTTGGTGTTGGAGAGCCGTGGGGCGGAAAACAGATGGCGCTGCGTGCAGTTGATGACGACCAGTCACCCTTCCTTCTCTGACGGTGGAGGCGGTAACCGAGATCATCGTCATGGAAACGAGAAGCGGTTTGTATGGTAATGGGTCTCACTCGGGCTGACTGGGCGACTAAGTTTTGTTCAGCCGGCGCTACGCCGCTCTGCTGTGGACTTTGGTGGTCGGCATCGTTCCCTTCTTTGGGGCTGCCTCCTCCTACGTTTTTTCTGTGTGTGTGTTTTGCTGTTTGCTGCCTGTGCTACACACAGAGCGCATAGTTTGCTACGATTGCATCTGCATTGAGTCCACTGCGCTTCCAGCATCGAACTGCTGTTGCTAACTCCACCCCCACCCCCCATCCCCCACTCTCCCCACCCCCTTCCCCAGCTAGGCAGTTCAGCCTGGCCTTAACATGAGGAGACCGAGGGAAACGGTTTGAAACTCGGAAGTGACGTAGTGCAGCTAGCTGCTACAGAACCCGGATGGATGACGAAGCTAGTTTAGCGCTGCTGACAGTAACACAAGGTGCCCCCTACGTGCCCCCCCCCCCCCCCCCCCCCCCCCCCCGACCCCGACCCCCCCCCCCCCCCCCCTCCCCCGCACGGCAGAATACAAACCAAGCAGAAGGAATAAGGAGTGAGAGGAGGACCCTTCTTTGATGAGGTGAACCCAACTTGGGGAGGGAGTTTTGACAAAAAA
>JADBJO010006923.1:40297-45297 GCA_016801955.1 Conus betulinus
TGCTCCCAGTGACCCTATTTTTACTCCCAGTGACCCTGTTTTGATCCCAGTGACCATACGGTTTGTTCCCAGTGACCCTATTTTTACTCCCAGGGACCCTAGGTTTGCTCCCAGTGACCCTATGTTTTACTCCCAGTGACCCTTTTTTTTTTACTCCCAGTGACCCTATTTTTTTTTTTACTCCCAGTGACCCCCTTTTTTTTTTTTTACTCCCAGTGACCCCCTTTTTTTTTTTTACTCCCAGTGACCCTTTTTTTTTTTTACTCCCAGTGACCTTTTTTTTTTAACTCCCAGTGACCCTTTTTTTTTTTTACTCCCAGTGACCCCTTTTTTCTTTTTTTACTCCCAGTGACCCTAGGTTTGCTCCCAGTGACCCTATTTTTACTCCCAATGACCCTATTTTTACTCCCAATGACCCTATTTTTTACTCCCCAGTGACCCTATTTTTTACTCCCAGTGACCCTATTTTTGCTCCCAAACCCATTCCATTCTTTAACATCAGTCTGCGCGGTCTGTATCTCGATGTACACATGAAAGGAAAGAAGGAGAATCAACTGTCAGGAGAAAATGTTGAGAAGAATCTAGTAGTGCCTGCTTGCATATATGCAGGTCATCAATAAACATTGGACTCGTAAGGTTTTGGTTTGTAACCCGAATGACAGGACGTCACCTCCCCTGTGATTGGACGAATGCCTTCCGACAACAGACACGTGCATTTTACAGTGGATTTGATGAAGACCTTGTTTCGAGATGGTCCTCCGTCTGAGTTTCTTGTTCACCTCTTGAACGAAATCAGTGTCGTTATTTGACCTGACATACACCCGGGTTGGTGGCGAAATGATTTTAAATGTCTTTCGTTGAAGACACCGCTCGCTCGTGAATGTTAATCTGCGCTTTTTGGGTTCTCACACTGCTCGGTTTTAAAAAAGTGATGGCGACCCCGCTTTGGCGACCATAGTCGGCTGGGCTTTGAACACGACTTCAGTATCATCTTCCTGTGTTCCTGTGCCTGGAATAAAAGTTGAACATTTTTTCAGCATCGTTTAAAAAGAAACGCGCCAGAACGAAACGCAGGAGCACATGTGCGGTCACACCTCTGAAGGGTGAAGGTCACACTTGACAAGGG
Organism: Conus betulinus; assembly: GCA_016801955.1. Lineage (NCBI taxonomy): Eukaryota > Metazoa > Mollusca > Gastropoda > Neogastropoda > Conidae > Conus > Conus betulinus. The sequence goes on from JADBJO010006923.1 coordinate 41,424, forward strand.
TCAAGGTTGCACTCGACAAGGGTCAGAGGTCGAAGTGAAGAGCAAATAGTAGAATGTGAACAAAGCTGTGCGACTTGTGACTCGTTAAATCATCGCTAGTCTCTTTTGTTGGCGAGAGACTGACTATTGGCTCGGTCCCGTATAGACCATTGAAAAACGAAAGGCACCATTGAATCCATGCTTAAAAACGCTGTATGCTCTGGCATTGGTTCGAAGGCGTACTGTCCTTTGTTAATTGGTCGGAGGGACCGGGGGGGGGGGGGGGGGGGGGGGGGGGGGGTGAGGGGAAAGGACAATTTAGTCCCTTCCCTTTTCCACCCGCCACCAGTCAACCTCCCCCTCCCCCCCCTCCCTCCCCTACCATCTTGCTGACCGACAGGTAGACAGAAAGCCCTTCCCCTTCTCCCGTTCTGTCTGTCTGTCTGTCTGTCTGTCTATCTATCTGTCTGTCTGTCTGTGTCTGTCTGTCTTTCATCTTGTCTGCTTATCTGTCTCTGGCTCTTCTCTCTCTCTCTCTGTTTCTCTGTCGCTGTCTCTGTTTCTGTCTCTGTCTGTCTGTCTGTCTGTCTGTCTGTCTCTCTCTCTCTCTCTCTCTCTCTCAGACACTCACACACAGACACAGACAGACAGACAGACAGACAGACAGACACACACACACACACACACACACACACACACACACACACACACACAACACACATACACTCAGAGTGACACACACACACCACACACCACACACACACACACACACACACACACACACACACACACACACACGAAGTGTGGGGTATGCAGGGTTAGGGGGGTGGGGCGGGGAGGGGTGGGGATCGATGTACTGCCAGTGACCCTGAAGTTTAGCAGCCTCCGCAAGGGGGAGAGAAGAAAGCTTCCCAATCAGCCCCCACAGCATCCCTCCCATTGACGCTAATCAGCAGCCCGCCACTCACCCCACCACCTCTGTCTGTCTGTCTGTCTGTCTGTCTGTCTGTCTCTTTGTCTCTCTCTGTCTGTCTGTTTCTTTGTATCTGTCTGTGTCTTTCACTCTCTCTGTCTCTCTCCTTCTGTCTGTCTGTCTATCCCTGTCTGTCTGTCTGTCTCTCTCTCTCTCTCTCTCTCTCTCTCTCTCTCTCTGTAAGACTGTCTCTCTGTCTCCCTCTGTCTGTCTGCCTATCTGCCTCTCTTTCTCTCTCTCTGTCTGTCTCTTCTTTCCACTCTCTGTCTGTCTATCTCTCTCTGTTCTCTCCCCCCCCCCCCCCACTGTGTGTGTGTGTGTGTGTGTGTGTGTGTGTGTGTATGTGTGTATGTCTGTCTGTCTGTCTGTCTCTCTCTCTCTCTCTCTCTCTCTGCGTCTCTTCTTCTCTCTGCCCCTCCCTCTCTCTGTCTGTCTGTCTGTCTGTCTGTCTGTCTGTGTCTGTCTGTCTGTCTGTCTCTCTCTCTCTCTCTCTCTCTCTCTCTCTCTCTCTCTCTCCATGGCATTCTAGAAATGAGGATTTGAAAGCCCCCCCCCCCCCCCCCTCCCCCTGGAGGATAGAAAGGCGGAAGGATCAAAGAGCAGCGCGGAGTCATTAACGGCTAGTTTTACGCCGCGCTCACTGGCCTTCCGCTGTGCACGTGACCCAGGAGGCAGGGGAGGCAATGCCGCCATTGACTGCCAGTTGAAGGCAGGGTTCTTGCCCTTCGTCTCGGAAGGAGTGAAGAGAATCGATGGTGAACTCGTCCAACACCATTGTGAGAGAGCCTGACTGCCAGTTCACCCTTCCCACACCTCTTATCCTCTCTCACCCACCCGCCCACCCCTTCCTTCCCGCCTTTTTTCTCCCCCCCCCCCCCCCCCCCCCCCCCCCCCCCCCCCCACTCCTAATGAACACCTGAGAGTCACACTACCGTTTCCCCCAACTTTCAAGGACTTTGAAGAGTAGAGTACTGAATCCTGCCGTTCGTTAATCACGTATACTGTTCCTTCACTGCAAAGGATCTGGGGCGACGTGATTTATAGGCTGTGTTGTCTTCGATTTGGGTTCAGTCCTATTCAGTTCGTGTTTTTAATGTCCAGCCGACTCCAAGGGCCATGCAGGCCTGTCACCTCGTCACAGTAATTCTTTACATAGATTGGGGGAAAAAAAAAAAAACATACACGGAGATCGTTGAAACAGATTTCCTAGAATCACGCTGGTATTATTTGAAAATCTTTCCTCCGTAAAATCTTAGAGCAGATGAAAAGCGGTTATCTCTTTGGGGAACTCAAAATCACCGCAGCTGTGACATGTCTAAAAACCCGCAGAGAAGGATAGGACATGTTTTTTTTTTTTTTTGCTGTACAGAGTAAGGATGAAATGCGTTCTGTTATACTGCAGAGTAAAGAATGAAATGGGTTCCTTTATACATTGCAGAGTAAGTCTCCAATTGTGGGCAGTGTGTGCTCCAGTGTGCTCTTACCTATCGGCATGTAGTGTCACAGTTACTGTATCATAACGTCTCATGCTTTGTGTGTTCATGTGGTTATGTTTTCGTTACATTTCAGTATATAGATTTTAGAATGTCCTTTTTTGTGAACCGGAAATTTGTATTATTTTGCAGTTGATTTGACCCCAGATGACTGTCAAGACGTTGAAAGTAAATCCAATGTTGCCTTAATCAAAGCGTGTTCTTTTCGTTGCTTCAGGCGCGTCCAGTCCGTGAACTAATTTTGTTTCTTCTAACCTCTCCCATTCTTCTTTCGGCACTCTACGGGTGGTAAGCGTGGTTCCTGTCGTTTGCCACCAAGAGTCAGTTCAGATTCCATGTCTGGGTAATCAGAATGGATGTCCTCGGTGCTGTGGGTAATCAGAATGGATGTCCTTGGTGCTGTGGGTAATCAGAATGGATGTCCTCAGTGCTGTGGGTAACCAGAATGGATGTCCTCGGTGCTGTGGGTAACCAGAATGGATGTCCTTGGTGCTGTGGGTAACCAGATTGGATGTCCTTGGTGCTGTGGTTTGAATCCTGGCCTTGGTTCTCTCCTGCTGGTGCAGTGCTGTGCAGACTTTTTATCTGACTCTTCACACAATCCCCTTGTCGTCCAGTTGATCCTCATGCCGCGCTCAGTGGAGAATTGTCTTCTGCGCTGCAGACACACGGGAATGCCATTTGTCCATCACTCTCAGTTCATTGTGGATGTCCTGTCGTGATCAGGTTGGCGCCTGTGAATTAATCATTCTTTCCCTGTCGGTGTAATCCTCAGAGCATTTTGCTTTTTTTTTTTTTTTTTTTTTTTTTAAGGAAAGGCAAGTTTAAGAATGGGCAATAGTAGAAGCCAGCCTGCAGAGCTCTTTAAAACTAGTCTTTTTTCCCATTACCATCTGGTGTTTGCCGAACGTCCTCCGGACTATTCCTGGAAGTCGATGTTCTAGCCATGACTCAGTAGAAAGAAACTCTAGCAATAGCTTGACAGCAAGTGGTCTTCGGTGGAGACCCTCCTCCCCCCCAGAAACAAACAAACAAACAAACAAAAACCCTCTGGACATATGTTTCGGCGCTGGACTTTTTACACACCAGAAAGGTCTGGGTTCCTTTACATTGCAGAGTAAGAGTGAAATGGAAAACTTTACATTGCGAAGTAAGAATGAAATGGGTTTCTTTACATTGCGGAGTAAGAATGAAATGGGTTCCTTTACATTACGGAGTAAAAGCGAAATGGATTCCTTTACATTACGGAGTAAGAGTGAAATGGATTCCTTTATATTATGGAGTAAGAGTGAAATGGTTCCTTTACATAACGGAGTAAGAGTGAAATGGGTTCCTTTACATTACGGAGTAAGAGTGAAATGAATTCCTTTACATTGCGGAGTAAGAGTGAAATTGGTTTTTTCTTTACATTGCAGAGTAAGAATGAAAT
>JADBJO010006923.1:55297-57797 GCA_016801955.1 Conus betulinus
ATACATACGTACACATACAGAGAGAGAGAGAGAGCGAGAGAGAGAGAGTGAGAGAGAGAGAGAGAGAGAGAGAGAGAGAGAGAGAGAGAGAATACCTTTAAGTAGGAGTGTTGTTGTTGTTGTTGTTGTGTTGTTGTTGCTGTTTTTCAAACTTTCACTGCTATCAAGGCATTTGCATTGAAGGGCTCAGTAAGGAATTGTTCAAGCATTTAACGTCGTCAGGATATTAACACTGGAACCTTTAAGTAGTTTTTTTTCCAGCTGTTTGTGGCATCAGGATGTCCACGCTGAAGTCTGCAAGACACTTTTTTGTTTTAAATTTTCAGGCGTTTGATGCCTGCGTTAATGAGCTTTGAAGTACGATTGAAAAACATGGGAATGCTAAACAGCAACGTCAAATTCGTTCTTGGGGGGCTGAAAGATGCTGACGTCGCTGAACAATTCCAAGGGGCCATATAAGTGACATCAGCAGATCGCCCATTGACTCCAACAAGGACCAGACATTATAGCCCTGTCGAACAGATTCAGCGAAATGATGACTGAAATAGCAACAGAGGCCCCAGGAGAAAATAAAACAGATGGATCCTAAGAACAATATCATCATAGTAATGTGTGACGCTAGAAGAAATGTAAAGCAATTCATGAAGGCGAGGATTACAAGGACACAAAGAAGACAACCCGTCAAGAGATGAAGAATGTAAAGGAAAGCAGATAACAACAGTGCGAGGAGATGGGGGGGGGGGGGGGGGGGGGGGGGGGGGGGGGGGGTAAATACTCTAACACACACACACACACACACACACACACACACTCACACATACTCACTGCTCTTAACTTTATAACAAAGCAAAGGAGAGCAAATGTGCTAGCAGTACAGGACTGAAGACATGAGAACGATTCACCAATTCTCCATGAAGCCATGGTAACATTGACATCGCTGCAAATACTGCCGCCAGCAGCAACATCCCTGCAGAGCTGTTTGAACATGCAGGCAGGTGGCACCTGGTGTCCCAACTGCTGCCTGCAGTATATCCAGCACACTGACGAGTGCACTCCATCACTGGTCGTCATCCTCCCCAAGAAAGGTAAACTCCACCAACGTCATACCTCCTTCCGCACCATTATTTGGATGAGTCATGCCAGATGAAGCTGACGATCGTTCGGAACAGACCACAGCTGCAGGTCGATACCGTTATTGCTGAAGAGAAGGGTGGATTCCGCAGTGGCAGAAGTATCAACGAAACAGGTTCTGTAATCTTTCGTACCGTTTGCGAAAAGCGTCCGTAAAGTCTTCAGAAGGCATCAGAGAGAGTCTGGCAGGAGGCGCGTTGGAACTACAGCAGGAAATTTAACACGGGGTAAATCTGATCCCATCCATCTACCGACGGTGTTCCGAAGCGATGAGTGCACCGCTCAGACATGATGCTATTAGAGATGGAGTCCGTCAGGGCTTATTTCTATCTCCCACAATTTTCAGCACCTTCCTGGAAAGTTTCATGACTGGCGCACTGAAAGGGAAAGGCAAAACAGTGAGCATTGAGGACACTTAAAGATAAAAACAGTGAGCATTGAGGACACTTAAAGATTAAAAAAAAAAAAAGAGCATTGAGGACACTTAAAGATAAAAAACAAAAAAAGTGAGCATTGAGGACACTTAAAGATAAAAACAAAACAGTGAGCATTGAGGACACTTAAAAGATAAAGACAAAACAGTGAGCATGGAGGACACTTAAAGATGAAGACAAAAACAGTGAGCATTGAGTACACTTAAAAGATAAAGATAAAGACAAAACAGTGAGCATTGAGGACACTTAAAGATAAAAACCAAAAGTGAGCATTGAGGACACTTAAAAGATGAAGACAAAACAGTGAGCATTGAGGACACTTAAAGATAAAAACCAAAAGTGAGCATTGAGGACACTTAAAGATAAAGACAAAACAGTGAGCATTGAGGACACTTAAAAGATAAAGACAAAAACAGTGAGCATTGAGGACACTTAAAGACAAAACACAGTGAGCATTGAGGACACTTAAAGATAAAGACAAAACAGTGAGCATTGAGGACACTTAAAGATAAAGACAAAACAGTGAGCATTGAGGACACTTAAAGACAAAACAGTGAGCATTGAGGACACTTAAAGACAAAATAGTGAGCATTGAGGGACACTTAAAGACAAAACAGTGAGCATTGAGGACACTTAAAGATAAAGACAAAACAGTGAGCATTGAGGACACTTAAAGATAAAGACAAAACAGTGAGCATTGAGGGAACTTAAAGACAAAACAGTGAGCATTGAGACACTTAAAGATAAAGACAAAATAGTGAGCATTGAGGACACTTAAAGACAAAACAGTGAGCATTGAGGACACTTAAAGATAAAGACAAAACAGTTAGCATTGAGGACACTTAAAGATAAGACAAAACAGTGAGCATTGAGGACACTTAAAGATAAAGACAAAACAGTGAGCATTGAGGACACTTAAAGATAAAGACAAAACA
>JADBJO010006923.1:62797-75297 GCA_016801955.1 Conus betulinus
TCTCTCTCTCTCTGTCTGTCCTGTCTCTCTCTCTCTCCTCTCTCTCCTCTCTCCTCTCTCTCTCTCTCTCTCTCTCTCTCTCTCTTCTGTTCTGTCTTTTAGGGTGGGCTTCCTGGTGGAAGTCTCTCTTCCTCTCTCTCCTCTCTCCTCTCTCTCTCATCTCTCTCAATCTCTCTCTCTCTCTCTCTGTTTCTTTGTCTCTCTCTGTCTGCCTTGTCTGTATGTCTGCTCTTTTCTCTTATCTGTCTTTCTGTCTGTCTCTGTCTCTCTCTGTCCTTCTCTGTCGCTCTCTCTCTCTCTCTCTTTCTCTCTTCTCTTTGTCGCTCTCTCTCTCTCGCTCTCTCTCTCTCTCTCTCTCTCTCTCTCTCTCTCTCTCTCTCTGAACATGTCTGTGGTGGTAGAGGTCTGTGGTCCAATATACGGACAGTCCTTCACGATGAAGGTGACACAGGTCAACCACCACACTCGCCACTGGCCTCTTTCACCCCGACTCTGAGAGGATGCCTCGACGCTTAATTTACACAGAGAGGACCACACTCCAATGAGAAGAGGGAGAGAGAGACTACTGAGAGGATTGCCTCGATGGACCATGAGAGAGAGAGAGGAGGGAGAGAGAAGAGAGAGAGAGAGAGAGAGAGAGAGAGAGAGTGACCTCATCCCACATCAAATCATTGCTCTCTACTTCAACAGTTCAGAGGCCACCACCAACCACCACCTCCCCTCCCCCCTCGCATCCGCACCCCCCCCCTCCACTCCCACGCCCCCTTCCCCCACCTCCAGCTCTCCCTCCCTTTTGAAACCATCGTTCATTAGTTGATTCGCGGCACCGCCACCACCACCACCACCACCACCACCACCACCACCGCCACCACCACCCATTGACAGGACATCTCCTCTACCCCCCTTCACCTTCACTCTTCCCATCCTACGTCCATGTGTTTGAGTCATAAGATCAAATAGCTGACGGGACTGTATCGGTCATCAGATCAGTCATTTATCTGACGCCATTGCTCATCAGATCAACATCTGGCAGCCCTCAATGAGTCCTCAGATTAGCGTCTGACAGCAGTGTATCCATCATCTTCAGATGTATGACATCTGTCGGCTATCATCGTCAGATCAGAATCTGCCGATCACTCCTTCACGGCAGTCAACATCAGATCAATATCTCGACATTCGTTTGAACAGTCACCCGATCGATACTGATGATGTCGGTCTTCGAGTAGTCAGACAGATATCTCACGTTGATCCGTCTATCATCAGATCAGTATCTGACGACAACCTACCAGTAAACAGATCAATATCAGACATTGGCCTGTCAGTCAATCAGATCAGTGTCTGACATCAGTCGACCAGTTATCATCAGATCAGTATCTGACGTCAGTCCATTTGTCATGATCAGATCTATATCTGACGTTGGTCACTCAGTCATCAGGTCAATCTCTGACGTCAGTCTATCAATCATTTAGATCAATATCCGAGCTAAGTGTAACAGTCATTTACATCAATCTCTCAAAGCAACCTGTCATCATCAAATCAATGCTGACGTCAGTCTGTCAGTCATCATCAGATCAGTGTCAGTTTCCCTCCCCGGCCATCATCAAATCAGTACGTTTAATCAAGTTTATTTAATCATCGTTAGATCAGTATATGACGTCAGTCGGTCGGCAATCACCACAATATGTATATGACGTCCGTCTATCGTCATCATCAGACTATAATATTACGTCATTACGGTCAGTCATGCGATTAATATATGACGCACGTCTCTATCACTCATCTGATCAGTTTCTGACACGTCAGTCATTAGATAGTATCTGAAAGCAACCTAGGCGTCAATCAGGGGGTGGGGGGTGGGGGATGGAGACAGACAGGCAGACAGACAGACAGACAGATACCGGAGAAGAGAGAAACACAGAGGACCAAGACACAGAGAGACGAGAGGAGGGGGATAGAGAGGGGAGGACGGAGAAGAGAAGAGAGGGAGAGAGAGAGGGATGAGGAGCGGAGAGGGGTGGGGAGGAGGACGGGGAGATGGAGGAGCCCGAGGGAGGGAGGAGAGGGAGGCGAGGAGAGAGAGAGAGGGCCGGGACCACCCGACCCCCCGCCCCGAGAGAGGGGAGAGTGAGGAGAAGGAGGGAGAGGGGGAAGGGAGTGGAGGAGGAGGGGCCCCCTGGAGAAGTGAGGAGGAGGAGAGAAGAGAGAGAGAGAGGGGAGAGGAGAGGCGAGGATAGGAGAGAGAGGGAGAGAGGGAGGAGGAGGGAGAGAGAGAGAGTGAGGAGGGAGAGAGAGAGTGGGGAGAGAGAGAGAGATGAGAGGGAGCGAGATGGGAGAGAGAGAGGGAGCGGAGGGAGAAGGTGACGAGAGGAGAAGGAGCGAGATGAGAGAGCCGGAAGACACGAGTACACAGAGAGCGGGGGTCACGGATAGAGAGTGAGAGGGGGGGGGGGTGAGAGACCGACAGACAGCATGGCGCAGGATTATAAAGGCGCGAGAAAGAGACGAGACGAGAGGAGAGGGAGACGACGAGAGAGAGGAGTAAAAAAAAAAAAGGACAGACAGACACCGATAGGCCACAAAGACAGAGAACGAGAAGGGCAGAACAGAACGAAGGAGTGCCATTCCAAACACAGAAACAAGACGATCGACAAGATGGACTACCACAGACAGACAGAGAGTCAACCGGCCACCCAGACAGACCGTACAGACAGAGTACAGAAAAGGCAGCGGGCGGAGCACAGTACTATAATTTAATGCTTGACAAAAATCCCAACCGAATCAGTGTCTCCCTGCCTCATTGAATTAGACCCCAATGTAATTTATAGATCTATCTATATCCTCTATATCGATATCTACCTCTCTCTTCTCTCTCTCTCGATCTCTCTCTCTCTACTCTTCCTTCTACTCTCCTCCTGCTCTTTCTTTTATTCTTCTTTTCTTAATTCTTCGTCCCTTATTTCCACCTATATCTCTCTCTCAATCTCATCTCTCAATTATCTATATACTCTCTAATCTCATATAATACTCTATCTCTGTCTATGTATGTATGTTGATATCTCCTAATTATATATTCTTCTCTCCTTCCTCTCTCTCTCTACTCTCTCTGTCTTGGTATCTGTGTTTTCTAAGAGTATCTGTCTGTCTGTTCTGATTGTATGTCTGTCTGCTGGTACCTCTTCTATCTCTCTCTCCTTCTCTCTATGTGATCTCTCTTCTCTCTCCTCCTCTTCCTCCTCCTCCTTTTTTTTCTTCTTTCTTCTTTTCTTCTTCTTCTCTTCTTTTTCGTATTCTCTCACCTCCCCCCCCCTCTCTCTCTATCTCTCTCTCTCTCTCTCTCGATCCTCCTATTCTCCTAATCCTCTTCCTCCTCCTCATCCGATTATTCTTCTTCAAGTCTCTCTCTACTATTTTCTAGCCTCTCTTTTCTCCCGCCCCCCCCCCCCCCCCCCCCCCCCCCCCCCTCATTAGTTGATCCGATACGTGGCTTTGTTGGGTCATGTGGAGTGGTTCAGCGGAGAGGGAGAAGAAGCCGTTAAGACACAAAATGGACTAACCAGATTGGGGGGGGGGGGGGCGGGGGGGAGGGGGGGGAGGGGCGGGGAGGGCCTCTGGGGGAGGGCGGGGAGGGAGGGAGCAGCAAGGTGCTTGGGAGGGGTGGGGTGGAGGGGGTTTTGGGGATGGGGGTGGGGTGGGGAGGAGAGGATGGAGGAGAGGGATCTGGGGAAATTCCAGCCGAGAAGAAAGAAATGGGGGTGGTGGTGGATGGATTGGGGAAAAAACACAACAAACGAACCCAAGTGGGTGGGACTTGAAGAGAGCGGGGGAGGGGGAGGAGGGAGGGAGGGGGGAGAGAGGGAGAGGCCGAGAGAGAGGGAAGAGGAGAGGAGAGCGAGAGAGAGGGGGGAAGGGGGGGGGAGGAGGGGGAGAGAGGGAGAGAGACTTTTTCTTTTTTTTTTTTTTTTTTTTGGGGAGGGAGGGGGAGGGAGGGAGAAGAGAGAGAGAGAGGGGGGAGGGGAGGTAGAGAGAGGAGGGGGAAGGGAGAGAGGAGAGAGAGGGGGGAGGGAGAGCGAGGGGGGAGGAAGAGAGAGGGAGGAGGGAGGGAGAGAGGAGAGGAGAGAGAGCGCAGGGGGGGAAGGGACGCGAAGACGAGACGGAGGGGATGGGAGAGACAGACGGAGAACAGAGTGGGAGACGGTGAGAGAGATGATGAGAGAGAAGAGAGAGAGAGAGAGGGATGAGCGCGAGAGGAGGAGAGAGAGAGAGAGAGAAAGAGAGAAAGACGGGAGGGAGAGAGAGGGAGCAAGAAGGAGAGAGAGGAGAGAGAGAGAGGGGGGGGGAGGAGTGTGGGGGTGAAGAGGGGGGAAAGATTTGTGTCGGACAGATATTAGGTTGTCTTCTCCTAGTTTAGATGGCCTTGTTTCCCTCGTTCACCCTCGGCCCCCCCCCCGCCCCAACCATAGCTCCCCCCCACCCAACCATCGACTCTTAAGGTGCCCGACCACCCACTCTTATACCCTTCCTCCTTCCCTCTTCCTACTNCTGTCTGTCTGTCTGTCTGTCTGGATGATGTCTGTCTCTCTCTCTCTCTCTATCTCTCTCTCTCTCTGCTCCTCTCTCTCTCCTCCCTCTTCCTCCTCCTCCTCTGCTTATTCTTCTTTTCTTCTTCTTCTCTCGTCTTCTTTTTTCTTCTGTCTCACCTCCCCCCCCCCCTCTCTCTCTCATCTCTCTCTCTCTTCTCTATCTCTCCTTATTCTCCTCCTCCCTTCCTCCTCCCCTCCTCTTCTTCTTCTACAATATCTCGCTCTCTCTTCCTCTATCTCTTCTTCCCCCGCCACCCCCCCCCCCCCCCCCCCCCCCCACTCAGTGTGATCGGATACTGGTTAGTGGGTAAGGTGGAGTGTTCACGGAGAGGAGAAGAAAGCGTTAAGACACCAAAAGGACTAACCAGATTGGGGGGGGGGGGGGGGGGGGGAGGGGGGAGGAGGGGGAGGGGAAGGGCACTCTTGGGGGAGGGAGGGGAGGGGCAAGGTGTGGAGGGTGGGGATGGAGCGGGGTGGGGATGGGGGTGGGTTGTGGTGGGAAGGAGAGGAGAGGGGATACTGTGGAAAATTTCCAGCCGAGAAAGAAATGGGGCGTGGTGGAACCGAACCCAAGTGGGTGGGACTGAGAAGAGAGGGAGAGGGGGGGGGAGGAGGGAGGGAGGGGGAGGGAAGAGGGAGGAGGAGAGAGAGAGAGGGGAGGAGGGGTGAAGGAGGGAGGGAGGGGGAGAGAGAGGGGAGGAGAGAGGGAGGGAGGGGAGGGAGGGAGAGAGAGGGGGGGAGGGAGGTAGAGAGAGAGGGGGGAAGGGAGAGAGAGGGGGGGGGAGGGAGAGAGAGGGGGGGAAGAACGAGAGGGAGAGAGGAGAGAGAGAGGAGAGAGAGAGCGAGGGGGGGCAGGGAGAAGAGAGAGACGGAGAGGGAGAGACAGACGGAGAAACAGAGTGAGACGGTGAGGAGAGAGAGAGAGAGAGAGAGAGATGAGGAGATGGGAGAGGCAGAGAGAGAGAAAGAGAGGAAAGAGGGATGAGAGAGAGGGAGAAAGAAGGAGAGAGAGGGAGAGAGAGAGAGAGGGGGGGGGGGGGAGGAGTGTTGGGGGCAGAGGGGGAAGATTTGTGTCGGACAGATATTAGGTTTGTCTTCTCCTTAGTTTCAGATTGGCCCTCCTGTGTCCCTAGTTCACCCCTCGGCCCCCCCCACCGCCCCCCCCCCCATTCCCCTCCCCACCCCCACCAAACATCGACTTTAAGTGCCCGCACCCCACTCTCCCCTTCTCCTTCCCTCTTTCCGCCTATCTTCCTTCTGCTCTCCTCCTCGTTCCCGTTCATGTGTTTCATAGACCGTCTCTTCCGTCCACCTTCCTCCTCCTCCGCCCTCCTCCCTCCTCACCCCCACCCCCCACTCTCTCACTCCCCTTATTACTCCTGCTACCGCCCATTCTCTGTTACTTATCCCCCCTCCCCCTTCCCCCTCCTCCACACCCCCCCCCCCCCTCCTCCTCTCCTCTCCTCCTATTCTCCTCCTTCTCCACCCCTTCTCCTGCTACTTCTTCCTTCCCCTCATCCTCCTCCCTCCACTGTCCCCTTCTCCTCCTCCTCCTCCTTCTCCCCATTAAACTACCTCCGACTCTTAATCCTCTTCCAGCTCTGCCCCTTTCAAGCCGAGCATCCTCCGTTGGATGGGGAATACGTCAACTTATATTAAGCTGGGCTCTTCAAAGGGAGAAAAACCCCATTTTCAGCTGACTTCAGGGGACGTTTGTTAATACAGGAAACGAAATTACTCCCAAACCATAACAAATAGGTGTCTTTCAACTTTGATTTTTTTTTTTTTTGGCTCACTCTTGTCAAAACTACTAATATGAACACGAAGCTGTGTGTTCCTTTTATGTTTATGCATGAAGTGCTGAATCTGTTCTTTTCTCTTTTTTTTTGTTGTTTTTTTTTTTTTTTTTTCTTTTCTTTTTTCTTTCTTTTTGCAAAAAAAGATCGTGTGGTTATCGATTGTATAGGTCCAAAACATCCTGTGTTCTATTTTGCTGAATTCTTTGGTATCTGTTCTGCCATTGTTTTTTCGAAAGAGTATTCTGAATTTAAAGGAGGATGTGCTAAACGACCCAAATAAACACAGATCAGCCTCATAATTATTTCTATCTTCAAACCACTTGAATGTCATGTGCATAGTCACTGACATCTTTAGTTAAAAAAATATTAGTATTGTTATTATACTATTATTAAGATATAAAAGAAATGGCTTATCATCTGCATGTCTGAATGAATCTCTTAAAAATTAGTGTGATAATAATGATGTGATTGTCCATCTTGACAAAACAGAATCTGTCGTATTTGTGCGCGCTTGGAAAGATATAAGACGAAGGAAAAGCACATCAAAGTTTAAGTTGTAAAGCTATGCAACAATAACTAGGCGCTGTACAGATCAACATCTGTGGTGGCGTCAAAGATAATTTATATAGCTGTGCAACAAGAACTGGGCGCTATTACAGATCAAAATCTATAAAGCTAAGCAACAAGAACTTGGCGTTGTTACAGATCAAAATCTGTGGTGGCATCAAAGATAAGTTTATAAGCCAAGCAACAAGAACTTGGCGTTGTTACAGATCAAAATCTATGGTGGCACCATAGATAAGTATATAAAGCTATGCAACAAGAACTAAGCGTTCTTACAGATCAAAATCTGTGGTGGCAGGAATCTGTTCATAGTCATGCTACACAGGCGGTCTTTTTAAGCGTTGGCCAGGTATCACAGAGTAAACGCTTTCTTGATGTTCATTCCAGACGGATTTGTCCCCCTTTATTCAGAGTTATCTCGGCTGTTGCTGTCTGAAGCCACATCGTTCTTTAAGAACGTGCCATGAAAGCGATAAGTGACGTCAAATCTTCAGATGAATTCGTGTACTGTCCATGCAAATCTTATCATTTTAGATGTAATACACCAATTCTTATGCAGTTTTGCTTTTTTTTGACAAATACAGGCGCACAGTTTAATAATTCAATGCTTCGTGTTCAGCTTCGAAATGAAGCTGACAGAGCCATTGTTCTTAATCCTGACACGGATTTCTTGAAAATAAATTTGTATTTTATTTGTGATATAGAATGGAACTGTCATTCAGCGTTATTTTGTTGCTGTTATTGTTATTAGAATACTTACATAGTGCCTGTACTCGGATGGAGACCGAGCTCAAAGTGCTCTACAGTCCACACTGTTCACCACACACAATGGCTACCTACCAGGGTAGAGCCGACTGAAAGAGCTGCTTGCTGGTACTACCTTCAGTCGTTTCACTCGTCATTCAGTCTGTCAGTCAATCTGCTTTTTTTGTTCATATCTTCATTCTTTTCAGGACATGCTATATGCAGATTAACCTTACTTATACATGTATCATCCATACCCTAACTGGCTTTCTCTTCTGAACGTTGGTGATGGGATTTTACGCTCGGGCAATTGCGCAAAACATTACGCGTGCCTTCACACACAGAACCTCATTTCATAATTTCATTCGAAAGAATTTTGGGAAGTTGACGCAGAACCAACGTCGAGTCAAAAAATGCTTCCTGTAACGAAACGCTCCTACGGATGTCCGAACCTGAACTCCAGGATCATCAGGATACGAATCTGGCGCTGCACACCAGTTATTCTATTTCGGCCCCCAGTACCGTCAGATTCCGTTGATATCACTTTAATTCCAAAATGAAAAATCATCCCCCCCCCCCCCCCCCCCCGACTGGACTGGTGCCACGTTAATCAAGTAAGTTCATTCAGTGTGCTGAACTCTTCATGTTCATGAACGAGACTGTAATTCTTCATGTTCATGAATGAGACTGTAAATCTCTTCTTCATGAATGAGGCTATGATTCTTCATGTCCATGATGAGACTATGATTCTTCATGTCAGTGAATGAGACTATGATTCTTCATGTCAGTGAATGAGACTATGATTCTTCATGTCCATGAAGGACACTATGATTCTTCATGTCCATGAAGGCACTATGATTCTTCATGTCCATGATGAGACTGTAATTCTTCATGTCCATGAATGAGACTGTAATTCTTCATGTCCATGATGAGACTGTAATTCTTCATGTCCATGATGAGACTGTAATTCTTCATGTCCATGATGGGACTGTAATTCTTCTGTCCATGAATGAGACTGTCCATGAATGATGAGACTGTAATTCTTCATGTCCATGATGAGACTGTAATTCTTCATGTCCAGATGAGACTGTAATTCTTCATGTCCATGATGAGACTGTAATTCTTCATGTCCATGATGAGACTGTAATTCTTCATGTCCATGAATGAGACTATGAATTCTTCATGTCCATGAATGAGACTGTAATTCTTCATTTCAGTGAATGAGACTATGAGCTTTCGTGGAAAGGCGAAGAAACGACCGCACGTGTGTAGAGCGAGTGGTTTGTGAGTTCTGATGAAAAGTGTTCACCTGTGATGTCCTCTGTGTACTCGTCTATCGAATTTATGCAGAAAATTATGTGCAGGTATGTGGGAATAGACACAAATGACCTGGGCCCAATGCATTCACAATCGTTCATTTATGTGTGTGTGGGGGTGTGGGGGGGGGGGGGTGCGTGCGCGCGCGCGTGTGTGTGTGTGTGTGTGTGTGTGTGTGTGTTAGAATATGATTATCACTGTGCTCTGAAATGCATATTGGGTTTGTGCATTTTTTTCTGTTACAGTGTTTACTTTTTCGTTTCTCTTTTGTTTAATTAATCATTTTTTTTTTTTAATCAGGATTGCGTTTTCACACAACAAAGCCTACTGTTTTCGTTTTTCACCGATAAGTAGGGAGGATGAAGTGTTTTTAGAAAAGGGAGAGTGTTTTTATAGACTTTGAGTGGGTTCCTGTTTTTTCCACCCGATGAGAATTTAGTCCTTCCAACGTCCTTCTCTTTTCCCCCCCACTTCGTCCGCTTCTTCTTATTCTCCACCTCCCTCCTCCTCCTCCTCGTCCTCCTCCTTCTCTCCCCCTCCTGATTCTGTCGCTTCTCCTACTCCTACACCCCTTCTTCCCCCCCAAAACCCCCCTTCTGCCCCTTCCCCTCCTCCCCCCCCCCCCCCACCCTTTCTGCCCCCCCCCCCCTCCCCCCCCCCCCCCCCCCCCCCCCCCCGCGCCACCCCTTTGTTGTCTGTTGTTGTTGTCGTCGTTGTTGTTATTGTCGTCGTCGTTGTGTTATTGTCGTCGTCGTTGTTGTTGTTGTCGTTTCTTCTTTTTCTTCTTGTTTTTGTTCTTGTTCTCCTGGTTCGTGTTCTTCTCCTTCTTATTCTTCTTCTTATTCTTCTTCTTATTCTCTTTTTTCTTCTTCCTTTTTGCGTGTTCCTCCTTATTCATTCTTCTATTTCTGTCTTTTGTTCTTGTTGTGTTGTTGTTGTGTTTCTTCTTCTTCTTCTTCTTCTTCTTCTCTTTTTCTTCTTTCTTCTTCTTCTTCTTCTTCTTCCTCTTCTTCTTCTTCTTCGCTCTCCTTCTCCTCTCCTACTCCTCCTCTCCTCCTCCTCCTTCTTCTTCCTTCTTCTTCTTCTTCTTCTTCGTTGTCGTCGTCGTGGTCTTTTCAACCTACGTTTCCAATCTTGAGGGGGGTCTGTGTTATGCACTGCGTAATGGTAAGATGGAAAACTGAGGGTGAAGCACACCTTCTCCCTGTTCTTTAAATTCCTCATCCTCTTTCTCCTTTTGATGACACACACACACACACACCACACACACACACACACACCACACACACACACACACACACACACACACGGACTGACGGACGGACATACAGACTGGAGTGAGAGAGGAGGAAAATGAGGTGAGAGAAGAAGGAGAAGGGAGATGAGAGGAAGAGAGAGGAGAGAGAGGAGAGAGGAGAGGAGAGAGAGAGAGAGGAGAGAGAGGCGAGGAGGAGAGGAGCGGAAGAGGAGGAGGAGAGGAGAGAGGAGAGGAGAGACAGAAGGAGACAGAGAGACAGAGAGAGAGAGAGAGAGGAGAGAGGAGGAGGGGAGCGAGAGGAACAGAGAGGACAGAATAGAGAGGAGAGAGTCGCGGAAAGGAGAGAGGGAGGAGGAGGGAGAAACAGAAGGAGCGAGAGAGTGAGAGGGAGGGAGAGAGAGAGAAGAGAGAGGGGAGAGAGAGGAGAGAGAGAGAGAGAGCGAGAGAGTTCCCATCGTTAATCAGTCGGTGGAGGGCAGGCCCTTCAACACGTGGCGGACCACATGCTGTCAGCGCGGCGTTGTGTTGAAGCGCTCGTCACATTTTATCACCGTCGTGCAACTCTAGCTTCGCGGCCACGGCCGTCGGCACGGCTGTCAGCAAGCCACTTGATGGATTGGCCAGAGCAGGCCGGCCCAGGGGAGACACAGTAACAGCGTAATCACGGGGGCGGGGCCACATGTCTCCTCTCCGCCCCCCACCTCCCCCCCCCCCCCCCCCCCCCCCCACCCCCACCCCCCCACACCCCCCACAACAACCCTGGTTCCCCCAGTGGGACCCCCACAGCCGTGAGAACTGGGCATGGGCACCCAACTCTTTGACGGAACCGACACCAGGGGACATTACTTTCACTGACTCTATCACCAAGCGGGTCGACCCAACACTGATTCCCCCCCCCCCCCCCCCCCCCCCCCCCCCCCCCCCATCCCACCCCTTACTCCCACCAAACAGGTCGGCCCGATGCGCGCGGCATCTCGCGGTGACAGATTGATGATGGCATCTGCACGCGCTAGCACTGCCTCCACTCCCCCCCACCCCTTCCCATCTCCACCACCCAGGCCTCCTTCCTTCATCCTCCCCCCCCCCCCCCACACCCACCCCACCCTTCACCCAGTATCCCCCCCCTCCTCTTGCCCATACCAAGCAGGCATGCCCAGATAATTGGGAGAGAGAGGGGACAAAGGGTGGCGGCCCTGACAGCAGAGACCAGGGTCCGTGGTGTTAATGGCCTTTCATTATACCAGGGTCTGTGGTGTTCATGGCCTTTGGGTCTGTGGTGTTCATGGCCTTTCATTATACCCAGGGTCGTGGTGTTAATGGCCTTTCATTACACCAGGGTCTGTGGTGTTCATGGCCTTTCATGACACCAGGGTCTGTGGTGTTAGTGACCTTTCATTACACCAGGGTCCGTGGTGTTAATGGCCTTTCATTATACCAGGGTCTGTGGTGTTAATGGCCTTTCATTATACCAGGGTCTGTGGTGTTCATGACCTTTCATTACACCAGGGTCTGTGGTGTTCATGACCTTTCATTACACCAGGGTCTGTGGTGTTCATGGCCTTTCATTACACCAGGGTCTGTGGTGTTCATGACCTTTCATTACACCAGGGTCTGTGGTGTTCATGGCCTTTTCATTACACCAGGGTCCGTGGTGTTCATGACCTTTCATTACACCAGGGTCTGTGGTGTTAATGGCCTTTCATTACACCAGGGTCTGTGGTGTTAATGGCCTTTCATTACACCAGGGTCTGTGGTGTTAATGGCCTTTCATTACACCAGGGTCTGTGGTGTTCATGACCTTTCATTACACCAGGGTCTGTGGTGTTAATGGCCTTTCATTACACCAGGGTCCGTGGTGTTCATGACCTTTCATTACACCAGGGTCTGTGGTGTTAATGGCCTTTCATTACACCAGGGTCTGTGGTGTTAATGGCCTTTCATTACACCAGGGTCTGTGGTGTTCATGACCTTTCATTACACCAGGGTCCGTGGTGTTCATGACCTTTCATTACACCAGGGTCTGTGGTGTTAATGGCCTTTCATTATACCAGGGTCTGTGGTGTTCATGACCTTTCATTACACCAGGGTCTGTGGTGTTCATGACCTTTCATTACACCAGGGTCTGTGGTGTTCATGACCTTTCCTTACACCAGGGTCTGTGGTGTTCATGACCTTTCATTACACCAGGGTCTGTGGTGTTCATGACCTTTCATTACACCAGGGTCTGTGGTGTTCATG
>JADBJO010006923.1:80297-87797 GCA_016801955.1 Conus betulinus
CATTAGCATGCGGCACTGCTGTGCCTGGCACTGGCCGTTTCTGACAAAAACAAACAGAATTAATTGGAAGGTAGAGCGCTGTACAATTACCGGCTGAAGGGACAGTGCCGTTCCGTAATTAGAAGACAGGGATAATGAGCTGGGGGAGCCGAGGGGGCTCACACACACACACACACACACACACACACACACACACACACACACACACACACACACACACACACACACACACACACTCACAGGCTGTCATGGTCGTCTTGTTCATCATAGCAGACAAATAGAAAAAAAAAAGAAGAAGAAAACAGAAGAGAAGGAAGGAAGAGTTGTGTTGAGAGAGACACAAAGAGCAGAGATGAAGGGAGAGAAAAATGAAGGAAAGGCGGAAAGGAACGAGGGGGAGAGAAAAAGGATGGTGAAGACAAAAATTAAAAAAAAAAGGGGGGGGGGGGGCGGGGGGGGGGGGGGGGGGGAGAAGGAAAAGAGGGAAAGAATGGTGAAGAGAGAAGACGGATAGAAAGGAGAGGGGCAGGATGATGGACACACACACACACACACAGGCACACACACACGCACACACACACACACACACACACACACACACACACACACACACACACACACACACACACACACACACACACACACACACACACACACATACACACACACACACACACACACACACACACACACACACACACACACACACACACACACAGACACAGAGAGAGAGAGACAGACAGACAGACAGACAGACAGACAGACAGAGAGATGGTGAGGAAAGAGACTGAAAGGGGAAGGAAGGAGGCAAGGAGGACGAAAAAAGAAAAGCAGAAAGAAGGGAGAAGGGGGGACGGTGAAGAGAAAGAAAGAAAGCAAGGAGACAGAAGGGGAATAAGGGGGGTGGTGGGGAGGGGGGGGGGTGACGAAGAAAAAAGGCAGAAAGAAAGGGAGAAGGGGGAACGTTGAGAGAAAGAAAGAAAGGAGATAGAAGGGGGGAGGGGGGGGGGGAGACGGGAGAGAAAGGCAGAAGGAAAGGGAGAAGAGGGAACGTTGAAGAGAAAGAAAGAAAAAGAAAGGAGATAGAAGGGGAGGAAGGGGGGGGGGGGGAGGGGGAAGGACGGGAGAGAGAAGGACAGAAGGAAAGAAATGAACGAGTGGGAAGTAAGAGAGCGAAAAGGGAAAGGCTGGAACAGAATGGACTCCATCCAGGACTGTAGGGGAGGAAAAGGGAAACGCTTGAAACAGAATGGACTCCATTCATGGACTGTAGGGGAATTAAAAGGGAAAGAAATGAACAGAGTGGGACTCCATTCAGGACTGAGGGAGCGAAAAGGGAAAGGCTGGAACAGAATGGGACTCCATTCATGGACTGTAGGGGAGCGAAAAGGGAAACGCTTGAACAGAATGGACTCCATTCATGGACTGTAGGGGAGCGAAAAGGGAGGCTGAAAGAATGGACTCCATCCATGGACTGTAGGGGAGTGAAAAGGGAAACGCTTGAACAGAATGGACTCCATCCATGGACTGTAGGGGAATTAAAGGGGAAACGCTTGAACAGAATGGACTCCATTCATGGACTGTAGGGGAACGGAGTTTACTGAATCAAAATTTAGAAAGAGAGGGGCTTAGTTACCGCCAAGGACTCAGACAAACAAAGTACAGGACAAAACACAATGCATTTCGACCTCTTGGGTCTTCTTCAAGCAAAAACAAAATTATGACATTTAGGACAGTGAAAACGAAGAACGAGAAACCACTTATCTTCTCATATTCGGCGCAAAAATCAAAATGGCTGTTGGATGAAAACGAGGCCGTAAAGGAGGGGACCATGGGAGCTGAAATAGTAATGATAAAAGTGATAATGATGGTAATAATGGCAATGATGAGAATGTACATAATAAGAACTTTATCAAATCACTTTGACCCTTTGCGGTCGGTTGGGTTATAAGCAACATTACCTTACCTTGTTTTTTATTAACATGTTGAAGTTCACTGAACAAAGTGATGGGTGACTATATAAACAGATACGTCGGAGGTAGTTACGTACATCAAAGTAGATCACCACAGGTTGCTAATTGCTCTTTTTCGACAAGTTCGCATTACCATATAGTTCTGACCCTGATGACAGGTTATACTATCTATGAGTGGGCCTGATGAATGAAGAAAGAAAGAGAGAAAGAAAGAAATATGAATAGATAAAAGAATAAATGGTTAGATAAGTAAATGAATAAATAAATAAGTAAATAAAAAAATATAACTGAATGAATACTGAAGCAAATGAACAAATAAAGAAAGAAAGAAATAAGAAAGTAAATAAATAAAGAAGTGAATGACTGAATGACTGAATGGATGAATGAATGAATGAATGAATGAATGCAAGGATACAGCATTGTTTGTGGTCTGATTTGCCACCAATGTGTTCAGGACGAACACAGCACGACCACATTGTCGATAGAAACGAACCATGTAGCTGGTATGGCTTTCAGGGAGAAAAACTGGAAAGACAGGCTCTGCCTAAAATCTAAATCCTTAATCGCATAAAGGTTTTCTCGATTTCTGCTCTACATCCAACCTTTTCTTTTCTTTTCTATACGATATCCAGCCTTTCCTTCTCTACACTACATCCAACTTTTCCTTTTCTATACTACATACATCATTTTCTTCTCTGTCCTATATCCAACCTTTCCTTCTCTGTCGTAAATCAAACCTTTTCTTCTCTATTGTACATGTAACGTTTCACCTGCTATCATTCACCCAATCTTTCCTGCTCTCTATCGTACATCCAACCTCTTTCTCTATCGCACATCCAACCTCTTTCTTTATCGTTCCAACTTTTCCTTCTCTATCGTACATAAACCTTTCCTTCTCTATTGTACATCCGACCTTCCTTTCTCTATCGTACATCCAACCTCTTTCTCTATCCTTCAGACCTTTTCTTCTATATTGTACATCAAGTTTTCCTTCTCTATCGTACATCCAACCTCTTTCTCTATCGTTCAAACCTCTCCTTCTCTATTGTTCCAACCTTTTCGTCTCTATCGTACATCCAACCTCTTTCTCTATCCTTCAAACCTTTTCTTCTATATATTGTACATCAACCTTTCCTTCTCTATCGTACATCCAACCTCTTTCTCTCTATCGTTCAAACCTCTCCTTCTCTATTGTTCCAACCTTTTCTTCTCTATCGTACATCCAACCTCTTTCTCTATCCTTCAAACCTTTTCTTCTATATTGTACATCAACCTTTCCTTCTCTATCGTACATCCAACCTCTTTCTCTATCGTTCCAACCTCTCCTTCTCTATTGTTCCAACCTTTTCTTCTCTATCGTACAACCACCCACTTTCTCTGTCGTATACCCAACCTTTTCTTCTCTATCGTACACCCACCTCTTTCTCTATCGTACACCCACCTCTTTCTCTATCGTACATCCAACCTCTTTCTCTATCGTTCCAACCTCTCCTTCTCTATTGTTCCAACCTTTCTTCTCTATCGTACAACCACCCACTTTCTCTGTCGTATACCCAACCTTTTCTTCTCTATCGTACACCCACCTCTTTCTCTATCGTACACCCACCCTTTACTTCTCAATCGTACGCCCAACCTCTTTCTTTATGGTACGCCCAACCTTTCCTTCTCTATAGTACACCCAACCTCCTTCTCTATCGTACGCCCAACCTTTCCTTCTCTATAGTACACCCAACCTCTTTCTCTATCGTACGCCCAACCTTTCCTTCTCTATCGTACACCCAACCTTTTTCTCTATCATACACCCAAACTCTTTCTCTATCGCTCACCCAACCTCTTTCTCTATCGTACACCCAACCTCTTTCTCTATCGTGCACCAACCTTTCCTTCTCTATCATACACCCAACCTTTCCTTCTCTATCGTACAGCCAACCTCTTTCTCTGTAGTACGCCCAAACCTCTTTCTCTATTGTACACCCAACCTTTTTCTCTATTGTACACCAACCTGTTTCTCTATCGTACGCCCAACCTCTTTCTCTATCGTAGGCCCAACCTTTCCTTCTCTATCGTACACCCAAACTCTTTCTCTATCGTACACCCAACCTCTTACTCTATCGTACGCCCAACCTTTCTCTATCGTACACCCAACCTCTTTCTCTATCGTACACCAACCTTTCCTTCTCTATCATACACCCAACCTTTCCTTCTCTATCGTACACCCAACCTCTTTCTCTATAATACGCCCAACCTCTTTCTCTATCGTACACCCAACCTCTTTCTCTATCGTGCACCCAACCTCTTTCTCTATCGTACACCCAACCTCTTTCATCAATTAATTTATGCAAATCAAGCCTTGATTAATCTGGGGGCTGGCTGTGGAATAATATCCCAGAAAACTAAAAAACGAACCAAACACTAGTAAGTTTAAATCCGATCTTTTTACGTACTTGATGTATCTGTCTGATCTTACACCACTTTACCCAAAGATGTACCAATAACTGTTCTGTGTAAATGTTTCATTTTCCTTATCAGTTCTTCCTTTTCTTCCATCCCCACCCCACCTCCTCTCATTCTTAATTGTCCCCCATCCCACCCCATCCCACTCCCATCCCCACCTTCTCCCACACCTTCTGTCGGTGTTTCCCTCTGTACATAGATTTTGTGTCCTTTTGCATTTTCATATTGCATATTTAAGAGTGATTTTCCATTTTTATTTATCAATTTTTTTTTTCTTTTCCTTTCTTAAATTTCTTTTGGCCCCGGAGGGCTGGATGTGTAAAAAAAAAGCAGTGATGCTTATTCCATTACCCTCTGAAAATAAAAATTCGTTCGTTCGTTCTCTCTATTGTACACCCAGACTCTTTCTCTATCGTACACCAACCATTCAAGCTCTGTCGTCCATAGAACCCTTCCTTCTCTGTGGGTTCATTCAAGCTTTCTTTCTGTGCACTACAGTGACCCACCCCCTCTCTCCCTGCAGTACAGTGTGACCCACCCCCTCTCTCCCTGCAGTACAGTGACCCACCCCCTCTCTCCCTGCAATACAGTGACCCACCCCCTCTTTCCCTGCAGTACAATGACCCACCCCCTCTCTCCCCGCAGTACAATGACCCACCCCCTCTCTCCCTGCAGTACAGTGACCCACCCCCTCTCTCCCTGCGGTACAGTGACCCACCCCCTCTCTCCCTGCAGTACAATGACCCACCCCCTCTCTCCCTGCAGTACAGAGACCCACCCCCTCTCTCCCTGCAGTACAGTGACCCACCCCCTCTCTCCATCGCCCTTTCAACTTCCATCCCCCATCAAGTTTGTGGTCGTTCATGATGTTGGTTGAAGTCGACGAAATCCAACTTTACGATAGTGACGGATTCTTTTTGCATCCCCGCACGAAGCCATCGACTTGCAGAGATGGAGACGGTTTTTAGGTTGTGGCGGAACCCCTTTGATCCACACGAACTGCTCTGCGGCTGCTTTGATGTCGGGTCGATGCCACGCGGGTTTGAACCAGGCTCTGGTTGCCGGGCCCAGACGGCACACCGTGCCGCCATCTTGGCCGCTGGCGGAGGTTTAGGAGTGAGATGAAAGAGAGGCGGGGATAAGTCACGTGTCGTCTTACGGCCGGTCATCGCAGGGCTGACATTTTGTGGCTCTGTTTGTAGTACGGGTATCACTGTCTCTCTTTCTTTCTTACTTTCTTCCTCTGTCTCACTCTGTTCTAGGTCTCTCTATCTCTCTGTCTGTCTCTGACCCTCTTTATGTCTGTCTGTCTCTCTCTCTTTCTCTGTGTGTGTGTGGGGGGGGGGGGGGGGGGGGGGAGGGGGCAAGCGCGCGCACGTGTGCGCGCGCGTGCGTGTGTGTGACGAGACTATAATTACGACTATAAATTTGAAGCAGACTGATGATGGGTTGACATACAGCAGGGACAGGGGATGCAACTAGAATGAAGAAGGACAAACGTTGTGCTCTAGAGGTCACCCCAGAAAAACTGACGGTCAGTCTAAAAAACAAACAAAAACAAAAAAAACAAATGAAAGAAAAACCAGGTGTTCAAAACGAAGTTCTCTGGTGCATAGTAAATGGCCTGAGCTGAAGGAAGTGGCGGTATAACTGACTGCTCCACTCACCGAAGAGGCGCCTTGTCCTGCCGTGTGGTGAAGGAGTTGGGGAGGGGGGGGGGGGGGGGGGGGGGGGGGGAGGGGAGAGAGAGAGAGAAAGGGGAGCGAACTTCCTCAAGGTCAGTACAACGCCCTTTGATGTGAACAGGAGACAAACAACGTGCTCATAATGTTGAAATTAGACTTCGTGACCAGAAGACATTGACGAAGACCAGTGGTGGAGGATGGGGGTGTCGGGTCTGGTAGTGAGGGGGAAGGGATTATTATCCTGTCCTTCCCTCCCCTCAACGGTCTTCACTCCGACCATCGACAACGCACGGGGTGCACGCTATGTGTATACCCGTCATTCATCACCATCGGCCTACGGGGTCTACTCTTTGGACAGACGGTGTTGGGATGTGACGTGTGTGTGCAAGGCGGCGTGTATGGTAGTCCTTGCCTACACACACAGGAGCCCATACCCAGGACGTCCAGGTGAATGGAGTCAGAACCAGTGCTAACTCCGAGGGGAAAATCTCCCTGAGTCGTAACGTAGGGCCTCGGGGGGGCAAGATTCGAACCCGCAACTTCAGGGTCACTAGAATGACGAGTACAGCGATCTCTTACCACCTGAGCTATTCTGGTCTCCGGTGTGGAAGAGAACAAATGATTTCCCTTAGTACTGCCGGGTAACGGAGTACGTACTTTCCGTCAGCACCGCGGGGGTGACAAAACACACTTTACGTCAGCACGGCTGGGTAACGGAAGACGAACTTTCCACCAGTACTGCTGAGTGACGGAACTACTTTCCGTTAGCGTTGCTGGGTAACGGACCACGCACTTTCCGTCAGTACTCATGGATAACGGACCACGTACTTTCCGTCAGTACTTATGGGTAACGGACCACGTACTTTCCGTCAGTACTTATGGGTAACAGAACACGTACTTTCCGTCAGTACTTATGGTAACGGAACACGTACCTTCCGTCGGTACTGCTGGGTAACGGAATACGTACTTTCCGTCAGTACTGCTGGCTAACGGAACACGTACCTTCCGTCAGTACTGCTGGCTAACGGAACACGTACTTTCCGTCAATACTGCTGGCTAACGGAACACGTACTTTCCGTCAGTACTGCTGGCTAACGGAACACGTACTTTCCGTCAGTACTTATGGGTAACGGAACACGTACTTTCCGTCAGTAGCACGTGATGCACCTCTGACGTCACACCTCGCACACAGCTGCAGCCTGGTCCCAGAACGAATGGAGGAGAAGCTGTCTTCTGATTAGGATTGCCATCTGACTGGTGAGGGGGAATAGTTCAGTTGGTAGAGCGCCGGACTCGTGATCCTGGGGTTGCGGGTTCGAATTTCGGTACATGGGGATTTTCCCCTCGGAGTTAACACTGGGTCTGACTCCAATACATACCCACACAGT
>JADBJO010006923.1:95297-107797 GCA_016801955.1 Conus betulinus
CCCCCCCCCGCCTTCACTACCACCTTCACCCTCCCTCCCCCCCTCCCCCCCCCCCCCCCCGCCTTCACTACCACACCTTCTCCCTCCCCCCCCCCCCCCCCCCCCCCTTCACTACCACACCTTCTCCCTCCCTCCCCCCCCTCCCCCCCCCCCCCCCCCCCCCTTCACCTACCACACCTTCTCCCCCCCATCCCCCCCCCCCCCACCCTTCACTACCACACCTCCCTTCCCCCCCCCCCCCCCCCCCGCCTTCACTACCACACCCCTTCTCCCTCCATCCCTCCCCCCCCGCCTTCACTACCACACCTCCCTCCCCCCCCCCCCCCCCCCCCCGTCCTTCACTACCACAACCTCCCCCCCCCCCCCCCCGCCTTCACTACCACACCTTCTCCCTCCCCTCCTCCCCCCCCCCGCCTTCACCACACCTCACCCCCCCTCCCCCCCCCCCCCCCCCTTCACTACCACACCTCCCTCCCCCCCCCCCCCCGCCTTCACTACCACACCCCTCCCTCCCCCCCCCCCCCCGCCCGCCTTCACTACCACACCTCCCCCCCTCCCCCCCCCCCCCCCGCCTTCACTACCACTACCACCCTCCTCCCCCCCCCCCCCCCCCGCCTTCACTACCACACCTCCCTCCCCCCCCCCCCCCCCCTTCTTCACCCACCACACCTTCTCCCCCCCCCCCCCCCCCTTCACTACCACACCTCCCTCCCTCCCCCCCCCCCCCGCCTTCACTACCACACCTCCCTCTCCCCTCCCCCCCGCCTTCACCTACCACCCTCCCTCCCTTCCCCTCCCCCCCCCCCCCCCCCGCCTTCACATACCACACCTTCTCCCCCCCCCCCCCCCCCGCCTTCACTACCACACCTCCCTCCCTCCCCCCCCCCCCCGCCTTCACTACCACACCCTTCTCCCTCCATCCTCCCCCCCCCCCGCCTTCACTACCACACCTTCTCCCTCCCCCCTCCCCCCCCCCCCCCCCCCCCCCACCTCCCCCCCCCTCCCTCCTCCCACCCCCCCCCCCCCCCCCCCCCCCGCCTTCACTACCACACCTCCCCCCCCCCCCCCTCCATCCTCCCCTCCATCCCCCCCTCCCCCCCCGCCTTCACTACCACACCTCCCTTCCCCCCCCCCCCCCCCCCCCCCCCCCCCTTCACCTCCCACACCCTTCTCCCACCCTCCATCCTCCCCCCCCCCCCCGCCTTCACTACCACACCTCCCTACCCCCCCCCCCCCCCCCTCCACCTCCCTCCCCCCCCCCCCCTACCCCCCTTCCTTCCCCTCCACCCTCCCCCCCCCCCCCTCCCCCCCCCCCCCCCACCACCTTCCACTCTCACCACCTCCCTCCCGCCTCACTCCACACCCTCCTCCCCCCCCCCCCCCCCCCCCACTACCTCACCGCCCTCCTACCACCCCTCCTCCTTCCCTCCCCCCCCCCCCCCCCCCCCCCCCCCCCCCCCCCCTCCACACCTCCCCCCCCCCCCCCCCGCCCTCCACCACACCCCCCCCCCCCCCCCTCCCCCCCCTCCTTCACACCCTTCCCTCCCCCCCCCCCCCCCCCCCCCCCCCCGCCACACCTCACACCTTCCCCCCCCTCCCTCCCCCCCCCCCCCCCCCCCACTACCACACCTTCCCTCACCTCCATCCTCCCCCCCCCCCCCCCACTACCCACTTCCTCCCCTCCATCCCTCCCCCCCCCCCCCCGCCTTCCTACCACAACCTTCTCCCTCCATCCTCCCCCCCCCCCCCCCCACTTCCACCACCCCACCCTCCCCCCCCCCTCCCCTCCACCCTCCGCCCCCCCCCCTTCACCCCCACACCTTCTCCCCCCATCCTCCATCCCATCCCCCCCCGCCTTCACTACCACACCTTCTCCCTCCATCCTCCCCCCCCCCCCCCCGCCTTCACTACCACACCTCCCTCCCTCCCCCCTCCCCCCCCCCCCCCCCGCCTTCACTACCACACCTTCTCCCTCCATCCTCCCCCCCCCCACTCCCCCCCCCCCCCCCCCCCGCCTTCACTACCACCGCCTTCTCCCTCCATCCTCCCCCCCCCCCCCCCCCCCCCCCTCCTTCACTACCACACCCTCTCCCTCCATCCTCCCCCCCCCCCCCCCCCTTCACTACCACACCTTCCCGTCCCCCCCCCTCCGCCTTCACTACCACACCTTCCTCCCCCCCCCCCCCCCCCCCTTCACTCCACCACACCCTCCCCCCCCCCCCCCCCCCCTCCTACCACTACCACACCCTCCTCCCCCCCCCCCCCCCCCTCCCACCTACCACACCTTCCACCCCCCCCCCCCCCCGCCTCACTACCACACCTCCCCCCCCCCCCCCCCCCCCGCCTTCACTACCACACCTCCCTCCCCCCCCCCCCCCCCCGCCTTCACTACCACACCTTCAACCCCCTCCCCCCTCCCCCCCCCCCCCCGCCTTCACTACCACACCTTCCTCCCCCCCCCCCCCCCGCCTTCACTACCACACCTCCCTTCCCCCCCCCCCCCCCCCGCCTTCACTACCACACCGCCTCCCTTCCCCCCCCCCCCCCCCCGCCTTCACTACCACACCTCCTCCCCCCCCCCCCCCCCCCCCCCCCTCCCTCCCCCCCCCCCCCCACGCCTCCACCCTCCCCCTCCCCCCCCCCCCCCCCACCTTCACTACCACACCTTCTCCCTCCATCCTCCCCCCGCCTTCACTACCACACCTTCTCTCCCCATCCTCCCCCCCCCCCCTCCTTCACTACCACCATCCTCCTCCCTCCATCCTCCCCCCCCCCCTCCCCCCCCCCCCCCCCCCCGCCCTACCACCTCCCCCCCCCCCCCTCCCCCCCCCCCCCCCCCGCCGTCACTACCACACCTCCCCTCCCTCCCCCTCCCCCCCCCCCCGCCTTCACTACCACACCTTCTCCCTCCATCCTCCCCCCCCCCGCCTTCACTACCACCACCCTCCCTCCCTCCCCCCCCCCCCCCCCCCGCCTTCACTACCACATCCTTCTCCTCCTCCTCCCTCCCCCCCCCCCCCCCCCCCCCCCTCCTCCCCCACCACCCTCCTCCCCCCATCCCCCCCCCCCCCCGCCCATCACTACCACACCTCCCCTCTCCTCCACCCCTCCCCCCCATCCCCCCCCCCCCCGCCTCACTACCACACCTTCTCCCTCCATCCTCCCCCCCCCCCCCCCCCCCCCCACTACCCTCCCTTCTCCCCCCACCTTCCCCCCTCCATCCTCCCCCCCCCCCCCCCCCTCCCTCCTCCATCCCCCCTCCATCCTCCCCTCCATCCTCCCCCCCCCCCCCCCCCCCCCTTCACCTCCACACCTCCTCCCTCCATCCTCCCCCCCCCCCTCCCCCCCCTTCACTACCACACCTCCCCCTCCATCCTCCCCCCCCCCCCCCCCCCCCCCCCGCCTCCACTACCTCCACCTTCTCCCTCCATCCCCCCCCCCCCCTCCCCTCGCCTTCACTACCACACCTTCTCCTCCCTCCATCCTCCCCCCCCCCCCCCCGCCCTCACTACCACACCTTCTCCCTCCATCCCCCCCCCCCCCCCCCCGCCTCCTTCACTACCACACCTTCTCCCTCCACCTCCCCCCTCCCCCCGCCTTCACTACCACAACCTTCTCCCCTCCATCCCCCCCCCCCCCCCCCCCCTTCACTACCACACCCTTCTCCCTCCATCCTCCCCCCCCCCCCCGCCTTCACTACCACACCTCCCTCCCCTCCCTCCACCACTCCCCCCCCCCCCCCCCCCCCCCCCCGCCTTCACTACCACACCTCCCCTCCATCCTCCCCCCCCCCCCCCCCCGCCTTCACTACCACACCTTCTCCCTCCATCCCTCCCCCCCCCTTCCCCCCCCGCCTTCACCCACCACACCTCCTCCTCCCCCCCCCCCCCCCCCCCCCCGCCTTCACTACCACACCTTCTCCCCCCCTCCCCCCCCCCCCCCGCCTTCACTACCACACCTTCTCCCTCCCTCCCCCCTCCCCCCCCCCCCCCCCCCGCCTTCACTACCACCACCTCTCCCTCCATCCCCCCCCCCCCCCCCCCCCCCCCCGCCTTCACTACCACACCGGCCTCCCTCCATCCTCCCCCCGCCTTCACCCACCACACCTTCTCCCCCCCCCCCCCCCCCCCCCCGCCTTCACTACCACCTCCTTTTCCCTCCCCCCCCCCCCCCCCCCCCCGCCCACTACCACACCTTCCTCCTCCCCCCCCCCCCCCCCCACTACCACCCTCCCTTCCCCCCCCCCCCCCCCCCCCCACTACCACACCCTTCCCTCCCCCCCCCCCCCCCCCCCCCCCCCCCCCGCCTTCACTACCACACCTCCCTCCATCCCTCCCCCCCCCCCCCCCCCCCCCCCCCCCCCCCCCCCC
Source organism: Conus betulinus (assembly GCA_016801955.1). Classification (NCBI taxonomy): domain Eukaryota; kingdom Metazoa; phylum Mollusca; class Gastropoda; order Neogastropoda; family Conidae; genus Conus; species Conus betulinus. The sequence goes on from JADBJO010006923.1 coordinate 99,668, forward strand.
TTCACTACCACACCCTTCTCCCCCCCCCCCCCCCCCGCCCCCCCCCCCCCCCCCCCCCCCCCCCCCTCCCACGACCACACCTCCCTCCCCCCCCCCCCCCCCCCGCCTTCACTACCACACCTCCCCCCCCCCCCCCCCCCCGCCTTCACTACCACACCTCCCTCCCCCCCCCCCCCCCGCCTTCACTACCACACCTCCCTCCCCCCTCCCCCCCCCCGCCTTCACTACCACACCTCCCTCCCCCCCCCCCCCCCCGCCTTCACTACCACACCTCCCTCCCCCCCCCCCCCCCCCCCCCCCGCCTTCACTACCACACCCTCCCTCCCCCCCCCCCCCCCCGCCTTCACTACCACACCTCCCTCCCCCCCCCCCCCCCCCCCCCGGCACTACCACACCGCTCCCCCCCCCCCCCCCCCCCCCGCCTTCACGACCACACCCCCGCCCCCCCCCCCCCCCCCCCCCCCCGCCGGCACTACCACACCTCCCTCCCCCCCCCCCCCCCCGCCTTCACACCACCCTCCACCCTCGCCCCCCCCCCCCCCCCCCCCCCGCCTTCACTACCACACCGCCCCCCCCCCCCCCCCCGCCTTCACTACCACACCCCGGCCTTCCCCCCCCCCCCCCCCCCCCGCCCCGCACGACCACACCTCCCCCCCCCCCCCCCCCCCGCCGTCACTACCACCCCCCCCCCCCCCCCCCCCGCCGGCACGACCACACCCACCCCCCCCCCCCCCCCCCCCCCCGCCTTCACTACCACACCCGCCCCCTCCCCCCCCCCCCCCCCCCCGCCTTCACTACCACACCTCCCGCCCCCCCCCCCCCCCCCCCCGCCACTACCACCGGCTCTCCCCCCCCCCCCCCCCCCCCCCCCCCCGCCTTCACTACCACACCTCCCTTCCCCCCCCCCCCCCCCCCCCGCCTTCACTACCCACCTCCCTCCCCCCCCCCCCCCCCCCCCGCCTTCACGACCACACCTCCCTCCCCCCCCCCCCCCCCCCGGCACTTCCCTACCACACCCCCCCCCCCCCCCCCCCCCGCCTTCACTACCCACACCGCCCTCCCCCCCCCCCCCCCCCGCCCCTGCACTACCACCGCCCCCCCCTTCCCCCCCCCCCCCCGCCGTCACTACCACACCTCCCGCCCCCCCCCCCCCCCCCCCCGCCGGCACTACCACACCTCCCCGCCCCCCCCCCCCCCCCCCGCCTTCACTACCACACCGGTCCTCCCCCCCCCCCCCCCCTTCCCTCCACTTCACCACCCCCCCCCCCCCCCCCCCCCCCCCCCGCCTTCACTACCACACCTCCCTCCCCCCCCCCCCCCCCCCGCCTTCACTACCACACCTCCCCCCCCCCCCCCCCCCCCCCCCCGCGCCGTCACTACCACACCTCCCTCCCCCCCCCCCCCCCCCCCGCCACACTACCACAACCTCCCTCCCCCCCCCCCCCCCCCCCGCCTTCACTAACACCACCCCTTCTCCCTCCCCCCCCCCCCCGCCCTTCACTACCACACCTCCCTCCCCCCCCCCCCCCCCCCCCGCCTTCACTACCACACCGCCCTCCCCCCCCCCCCCCCCCCGCCTTCACTACCACACCTCCCTCCCCCCCCCCCCCCCCCGCCTTCACTACCACACCTTCTCCCCCCCCCCCCCCCCCCCCCCGCCTTCACTACACACCTTCCTCCCCCCCCCCCCCCCCCGCCGCCTCACTACCACACCCTCCTCCCCCCCCCCCCCCCCCCGCCTTCACTACCACACCTTCTCCCCCCCCCCCCCCCCCCCCCCCCCCCGCACGACCACACCTCCCTCCCCCCCCCCCCCCCCCCGCCTTCACCCACACCTCCCGACCCCCCCCCTTCCCCCCCCCCCCCCCCCCCCCCCCCGCCTTCACTACCACACCTTCTCCCCCCCCCCCCCCCGCCGGCACTACCACACCTCCCTCCCCCCCCCCCCCCCCCCCCCCGCCTTCACTAACCACACCGCCCTCCCCCCCCCCCCCCCCCCTTCCGGCACACCACACCTCCCTTCCCCCCCCCCCCCCCGCCTTCACTACCACACCTTCCCTCCCCCCGCCCCCCCCCCCCCCCCCCGCCTTCACTACCACACCGGCTTCTCCCCCCCCCGCCCCCCCCCCCCCCCCCCGCCGGCACTACCACAACCTCCCTCCCCCCCCACCCCCCCGCCTTCACTACCACACCGTCTCCCTCCATCCTCCCCCCAGCCTTCACTACCACACACCTTCCCCCCCCCACCCCCACTCCCGCCTTCACTACCAGACCGGCCCTCCCTCCCCCCCCTCCCCCCACCACCCCCCCACCCCCCAACTCCCCTCCCTTCCAAAATCGCCGACGCCGTGTTCCCAAAAAGTGAAATGTATTGAGAACGCTTCCCACTGGCCGGAAGTGATGTGCCAGGAAAAGAAAAAAAAAAAAAAACAACCACAGCCTAGGAGAAAGCCGTTAGCCAATCAGAGGCCATGAAACAAGTCAGCGAGGTGGAATGGGCCCCGCTGCAACCAATGAAATGTAGGCAGACATATTAGCTGATGATGCTGACGAGCGACGCCATCGACTTGTGTTCGCATCAAAGCGGGAGAGGGAAATTGAGCAGGGAGAGAGGGGGGGGGGGGGGGGGGGGAGGGGGGGGGGGAGCCAGGACAACCCCCCCACCTCCCACCAAAAAAAAGGAAGAAAAAAAAGAGAAAGAAAATGAAAATAAGAAATAAAAACAATTTAAAAAAAAAAAAACATCATTACATTCAATGCGAAAGATCTACAATAGAAGGGGAAAAAGTTCGGAGATTGGAATTGGGTGAGTGATAGTTGGGGATGTGGTGGTGGTGGTGGTGGTGGGGGGTGATCTCTAAGGGAGTGGAAAAATCATAAACAAACAAGCAAAAGAAGCCAATAAAGGGTGTAAAAAGCGGTGGCTTACTGCCGACAAATCAATAGAGATGATAATAACAGCTTGGTTTATAGGCAAACATCTTTCGCCCGCTCTGAATCGGACATGCTTGAGCAGCTTTTTTTTCAGGGAATTACCGCCTTCGGCCTACATTTTTCTCTTCTTTTTTTTTGTTCTAGATAGACTCCCCCCCACTCCCCACCCCACCCCCACCCCGCCCCCACCCCCACCCCCCGACCACCACCGCCACCAACCACCACCACCACCTTACCCCTGCCTCTCAGCCTCTGCAATCCAGCCCGTGCACAGTTTTCGTGCCCCTCTTTCCTGTACCATCCGTACCTCCACCCCCCTTTCCTTCCTTACCCCCCCCCCCCCCCCCTCCCCCCCCCCCCCCCCCCCCCCCGAAATAAAATCGGGGTGTGATGTAGATCTGCATTGTGGGTCTATGTCGGCGTGGTATAGGCAGGCTGGCGCAACAAGCTAGGCGCAATTCATAGTATATCGGCTGTAGATGATTTTTCGCTTTTTATTTCATGTTATTTGTGTTATTCAGTTATGTCTTTCGTCGTTGTGCCGACTGCATAATCTACGTTGTCGAAGTTTATTTGTTTGTGTGTTTGTTTGTTTTCTCCGTTTGTTTTGAGGAACTGTGAACACAAACACTCACGCGCGCGCGCGCGCACGCACGCATGCATGCACGCGGGCAGGCAGGCAGGCAGGCAGGCAGGCAAGCAGGCAGCACGCACGCACGCGCGTACACTACACCCACACACACACACACACACACACACACACACACACACACACACACACACGCACGTGAATGCGCTCGTGCACGCTCACGCATACACCCAGGCATACAATCAAGCGCAAGCGCGCGCGTACACCCCCCCCCCCCCCACACCCACACACACACACACACACACACACACACACACACACACACACACACACACACACACACACACACACACACACACACACACACACACACACACACACACACACATACACACACACGCGCGCGCGCACACACACACACACACGCACGCACGGAAGCACAAACAGACACAAACAATATAGACATATATTATAGATATTGTACATGTCTATGTGACGCTAATGGCCGAACCAGTGAAGTGATTAATGGATTAAGCAGGTAGTAACACTGTAGATGAGTCAGTGAATGGATGGTTCAGTTTCAGTTTCATCAAGGAGGCGTCACTGCGTGCGGACTAGTCCACATACGCTACACCACATCCGCTAAGTTTTGAGATCACACTACGCATGATTTGAAGCTGATAGACAAATGACAACAATGATGAGACCATTGAAGAAGAGGGTCTCGTGGCTACGACTCAGCGGATGTCTGACCTACGCATTAGCCCAACGCGCTGGTCAGACCTTGAGTGCCTACCTACCGTTTCTTTCTTTTTTTTTTTTTTTAATGAATCTGTGTAAGTGAATCAACCCGACGATTGAATGAACAAATGAATGAACGTGTTAATAAATGAGAGAACGTGTAACTAAATGAGTGGAATAAACAATGAAGGAAAAGATGATTGAATTGATGCATGGATTATGGAACTGGTAGAAGGATGCGTAACTTGCGATAGAGAATAAAAGAGGAAAACGAATGAATGAATGAATAAATGAATCAATGACTGGATCAGTGAATTTATGGATAGGTGGAAATGAAATGGATGAATACGTGAGTTAGAGATGAATTTACTGAATGTGTGCAGGAAGAATGAAATGAAAAAAAAAGGAAAGCGCGAATGGAATGAAAAAGGAAGGAATGAAAAAAAAAATAAAAGGAAGGAGAGGATTTTTCAATAAGCAGAGTGTGTCCAACGTGATGGAGAGACAGAGAAGCAGACACTGGATGTATTGTTTTAGTTGGCTGATAGAACGATAGCCGACAGATGGCGCCACCAATCAACTCTGAAGGGAGACAACTCAGACCCCATCTCCCCTAGAGGCGAATGCCTGTCATTGTGCTAACGTCATCATCATCATCATCATCGTCATCATCATCATCATCATCACATCATCAATCGTCGTCGTCGTCGTCGTCATTATCATCGTGAACATCTCTCTCTCTCTCTCTCTCCCTCTCTCTCTCTCTCTCTCTCTCTCCTCTCTCCTCTTCTCTTCTCTCTCCTCTCTCTCTCTCTCTCTCTCTCTCTCTCTCTCTCTCTCTTCTCTGCCCACTTGTCTGTCCCAGATTGCCTGCCATCCCACCCACACACTTCTCCTCTCTCTCCCCCCCTCTCTCCTCTTCCACCCTCAACGTAAAGCGTCTCTCTCTCCACCCCTCTCTTCCCCCAACCCTCGCTCTCCTAGCTCTCTCTCCCTCTCTCTCTCCCCTCCCTCACTCTCCTCTTTGGTCTCTGTCTCGCCTGATTCACTGGTCTATTTCTCTGTCCGCTCCCGCTGCTCTGTCCCCCTGTCTTCCTCCCTCCCCTCTTCCTCTCTCTCTCTCTCCTCCTCTCTTCTCTCTCTCTCTCTCTCTGTCTGTCTCTGGCTGCATGCCTGCCTTCCTGTCTTCCTGTCTGTCTTCCTTCCTCTTTCTCTGTGTGTGTGTGTCTAACTGTCTGCTCTTTCTGTCTCCCTCCCCCTCATCTCTCTCTCTCCTTTTCTCTGTTTCTCTGTCTCACTCCCTTCCCCCTCCCCACTCCTCACTCTCCCCTCCCCCCTTTGTCCCCACCTCTCTATCCAGTAAATCAATAGAAACGGGAAGAGAGAACATCGTAATCATGGGATTCGGCAAATTCCTTTTATCCCCCACAAAGATTCATTTGATCAAATAAGATTGTTGTTTTTTTTTTCACTTTTAATCAAGTGGTGATGGATTGTGGGGAGTTCCATTTACTTCTGCACTTGCAGCCTAGGTGCTCCTCCTCGTGGACCTCGTCTGTGCCATCTTCCTTCACCGTCTTCTTGTATCGTGGGTGGCTGGCTACCACCCACCCCCCCACCCCCACCCTCTCGCTTCCTCTTCTCTCTCTCCCCCCCCCCCCCCCCCCCCCCCCCCCCCCCCCCCCCCCCCCCCCCCCACCTTCCATTCCCAGTACCCACAACCCACACGTTCACATATTTTCTTTAATGATTGACCTGAAGCGACGTATTTGGACATCGGTACACACAAGTATTGCACTGGTATCCCCCCCCCCCGGGCCCCGGCACCACCACCACCAAGAGATATCTGTAAGATAATTCCCACCCACCCACCCACCCACCCGCTTTAAGACTGAAGCAAGGCCTCGTTGTTGAAACTCTGTCTATGACTGGCCCCCAGGAAACATGGGACGCATGAAACTTCGTTCTGCACAGGACCTGGTTCTGTCTGTATCAGTGGACCGTTCAGAACTGCGCAAAGTGTAAGACGTCGTAGCTATAGATTACTGCTTGTACACACACACACACACACACACACACACACACACACACGCAAACACACACACAAACACACACACACACACAACACACACACACACACAGTCGCTGAAAGAGAGAGAGAGAGAGAGAGAGAGAGAGAGAGAGAGAGAGAGAGAGAACGTGCACGCACGCACACTGTTATGTACCGTACGCGCATGTATCCACTCATTTATGTTGATGCAGCTATGTACACCCATTCACCCATCCTATCTGTTGTTTTCAGGCGAGCGAACGTTCCGTGAAGAAGTGCAAACTGAGTGAATGGAACTCAGACAGAAAGGAGGAGTGCATAATTAGAAAATCTGTGTGGTGCTGGGTGGAAAGACGGAAAGGAGGAGTGCATAATAATTAGAAAGTCTTGTGGTGCTGGACGGACAGACAAAAAGGAGGAGTGCATAATTAGAAAGTCTGTGGTGCTGGGGGGGATAGACAGACAGAAAGGAGGAGTGCATACTTATTAGAAAGTCTGTGGTACTGGGTGGATAGACAGAAAGGAGGAGTGCTGGATGGATAGTCCGGGGAGTGTCCGTCCCTGTTGTCAGCAGCTTTAACCCAGACACCGGACTGAAACATATGATGATGCGGCTAAGAAAGAAGAAGAAGAAGAAGCAAGGAAGAGAGGACGAGGAGAGGGAGAGAGAGAGAGAGAGAGGGAAGAGAGTGAGAAAGAGAAACAGAGAGAGAGAGAGGAGGACAAACACAGAGAGAAAGAAAAGAGACAGACAGAGAGGCACACAGAGAGACGGAGACACACACACATAGACAGCGAGAGAGACAGATAAAGCGAGAGAGAAGGAAGAGAGAAAGACAGAGTGAGAGCAGCTGTTTCCGAGTTACCTAGGCAGGAGGAAGGAAAGGGGATGGGAAAGAGTGGTGGTGGTGGTCTTTGAGTGGTTTGATGTCGGTGATCTGGCATCCCTCAAGGGGCCTCATTAGTCAACACCCCCACTTCTATTCTCTCCCCTTTGTTTCAGTGGCCAAGGAGAAAGGGGATGGAGGCGAGGGTGGGACCATCAGACGTCTTTCCTCTCTCCCCCATCCCTCCTTTTTTACACACACGCGCATCCGCACGCTCCCGTATATACACTATCTGTCTCCCAACCCCTTTACTGCAAAAACGAAAAGAGAAATCATAAATGACTTTGTAGCTCCGTTTTATTTTCAAAGCACTAAAACGAAGAGAGAGAAACTTACTGTTATCAGTTAACACACAAATGCCGGAGTAATTTCAGGAATAACCTTTTTTTACGGAAATATTTTCTTTCATAATTGTCAGTAAACACGCCATGCGCGCGTGGGTTTCACTTTTGTTCTTGATCTCATTGCAGATAGGTCTGTGGCCTTTGCAATTGAACTACTCGAGTCTCTCTCACGTGTGTGTGTGTGTGTGTGTGTGTGTGTGTATATATATATATATCTCTCTCTCTGAACAATTAAGTAGTGGGATAACAAGTGCAGGCTAACAATTCTTCCATTTTTATAGCAACGACTTCGCAAACATTTAAACTTTTTACAGATAATAGGAATTTATTGAAAACATGAGAAACCTTTCACTAGTCGACTGAGGAAACCACATCATATAATCTCTCTTGAAGACACATCTATTCATATTGCCTGTTTCTAGACCTTTCGTCCGTTGGAGCAGACTTATAAGGAGAAACACGGCTAGTTGAGTCTGTGCTCTTGGTGTCAAATAGAGACACACCACACAGTCCATAATTCTGTGGTGTTCTCACCACCAAGGGTTCAAAATAGAATCCAGCAACACCCTCAAAGCAGCCAGTGAA
>JADBJO010006923.1:117797-123244 GCA_016801955.1 Conus betulinus
AGAGAGAGAGAGAGAGAGAGGAGAGAGAGAGAGAGAGAGAGAGAGAGATGAGACGAGAGGAGAGGAGAGAGACGGGCTCTTGTTGCAAACAGACGGGTCGTTAGCTGGCTAACGAGGGGAGTTAAGGCACAAGCTAAAGGGCGATGATGGATGACTGTGATGAGAGATAGAAGAGAGAGAGAGAGAGAGATCGAGAGAGAGAGGAGAGAGTGTGAGAGGGAGAGAGAGAGATAGAGAGCTCTGATTGGTCGACAATGAAGAAAAACAACAAGCTTTGAGCGGAAGGTTGACGAGAAATGACGATTACCGGTAGCCGGTCTATCCTCTCCCCACCCCTCCCCTCTCCAGCCCCCCCCCCCCCCCCCTCTCCCGCGCCTTCCTGCTCCCCCTTCCGCCCCCCCCCACCCCCCCTCCCAAATCCCCCCCCCCCCCCCCCCATCTCTAGCCTTTCTGTCCGGACTACTCCCAGACCTGGAGGCCGCCGCCATTAGCGGAGGTCGCCTGACGTCACATCATGATGATCCTTCGCCCGTTGGATGACGTGTTTTGGTTTGGTAATGGAAGAGAGAGAGAGAGAGAGAGAGTGTAATGTGTCTATCTCTCCGTCTCTCTGTTTCTCTCTCTGTCTGTCTCTCTGTCCCTGTGTCTGTCTTTCCTTTCTATCTGTCTTTCTGTCTTTTGTATATTTGGTCCGTCCGTCCTGCTTTCTGTCTGTCTGGCTCTCGCTCTCCGTCTTTTCGCTGTCTCTGTCTCGCTCTCGTGTCTCTCTGTCTCTGTCTCTGTCTCCTCTCATCTCTCTCATCTCTCCTCTCTCTCTCTCTCTCGTCTCTCTCTCTCTCTCTCTCTCCATTTGTCAATCGGTCTGTGTGTCCGTCTAATCTGTCGTCGTGTCCTGTCCATCAATTTCTGAGTGTTGTGTGTGGTGTGTGTTTGTGTGGGTGTGTGTGTGTGTTTGTTGTGTGTGTGTTGTGTGTGTGTGTGTGGGTGTGTGGGAGAATAGAGAGAGAGAGAGGAGCGTAGAGAAGTAGAGAGAGAGAGCTGTGTTTTGGGTGTGCGCGCACATGCGTCGCGTGGTTATGTGTGTGGTATGTGCCGTGTGTGTGTGCTGTGGTGTGTGTGTTGTGTGTCGTGTGTGTGTGTGGTGTGGTATGCGCGCGCGCGGGCCGCGGCGCATTCCTGTAGTCAATGAGCTCGTCGCCTAAATGGGGGGATCGTGTTCGTTGACGCCGTGTGTACATAGGACGGCAAACACAAGACTAACTGTCACTCACACCCCCACACACACCCACACACACACACACACACACCACACACACACCACACACACCGCCCACCTCACACACACACCACACACACACACAACACACACACCACCACACACTCAACACCACACAACACACACACCACACACACACATGCACGCAGGCATCGCGCGCACGCACGCACGCGCAGGGACGCGCTAGAATACACACACATCACCACACAGATCCACACAACACGCGCGCGCGCGCGCGTACGCCGCGCGGGTGCGCGCGCCACGTGCGCACGTGAAGTAGCCACACGCTTTGCAGACGCACGTACAGTTCGCGAGTCAGAACGTACACGGTTAGTGCGCATAAGTTTCTCGCGCTCTCGCTCCGCTCCCGCGCGCTCGCATAGCCGCTCTCCGCTCTCTCGCGCGCTCTCGCGCTCGCGCTGTCTCTCTCGCTTCTCCTCGCTCGCACCCCTCCCGTCCACACCTTGGCTCAGTCCTTACCTCCTATCCAGTTTCCTTCGCCACCTCTCCTCTTCTCAACCCTTTCTCTCTCCCTGTCTCTCTGTGAGTGTGGGTGTGGTGGGTGTGTGTGTGTTGGGGGTGGTGTGTGTGTGGTGTTGGGGGATGGTGATTGCGTGCTTGTGTGGGTGTGGTGTGTGTGGGTGTGGGGGTGTGTGTGTGTGTGTGTGTGTGTGTGTTGTGGTGACAGGACAAAAGAGAGAGAGAGAGAGAGGAGATAGAGAGAGAGGGATAGAGCGCACGAGAGGGGTTGGTAATGCCATCCAGACGTGGTTTGTCGATATGACAAACGAGGGTATCACGCCTTCTCCTAATGCTGAAGGTGAATCCCTTTCCCGGCCTACCCCCGTAGCACGAGGACAGGATGAAATCAAGGTCTGTAGGAGGCAGGTGTTTTTTTTTTTTCTTTGTTTTTTTTCTGTTTTTTTCGTTTTTTTCTTTTTTTTTTCTTAATTCGTTTTTTTCTTTTTCCCCGTCTTTTCCCCCCCTCCGCAGCGGGACAGTAATATTGCACAAATAATTTTCTTGAGCTTTGTTGGGACAAATTGATGGATTGTTGCGGTCTACGCGCTCTGTGACCCCCACCCCACCCAGCCACTCCCCCCCCCCCCTCCACCCTCATGCCTCGCCTAGCCCTTTCCCTCTCTTCTCCCCCCCCCCCCCCCCCCCCTCCACACCGGGTCACCCCTAGACTCCTCACCTCACCTTTTTCACAATCCTTTCCCAATCCTCAAAGCCACGTCGTTCACGTCTTTGGCTTTCTTCTTCTCCCCACTCAATAACGTTCCCCCGATAATTAGTCGATGCCCCCGTCGTTTTACGCGGCTGTCCCTCATAGGTCGAGCTTTCTTCCACCTCCCCGTCGACTCCCCTCTTTCTCTTCCTCTTCCCTTCCTCCTTCTCCTCATTCCCTTCCTTCCTGCCTTTTCTCTTCCCCCTTTCCCCCCCCGTTCCTTCCTCCTTCCCCCCCTCCCCCTTCCCTTTTCGCCCTTCCCTTTCACTCTCTCTTCTATTCTCCTTTCTCTCCTTTCCTCCCTCCTCTTTCCCTCCCTTCTCTCCCTCTCTCCCTTCCTTTTCCCCCCCCCCCCCCCCCCCCCCCGCCCACCACCCTCAGACCCCCTCCTCCTCTCCCTCCCTCCCCTCCCCTTTTTTTTCCCTTTTAACTTGCCTGAACCCCTCGCCGCCCCCCTGTCCTCTGCCCCCACTCCCCCTACCCACCCTCCTCCCCAGTCCCTCCTCCCCCTCCCCCCCCCCAGGCACCTCTGGTCCGATCATTTCGTACGAAATATGCAAGAGACCAGAGTGATGCAACTGAAAGAAGTCAAGCATTTCGTGTTAGTTTTGGGGTTGTAATCATTAAACCCAAAAAACACTCAATGGAAAATGATGATATAATACATAGGTGGATCAAGTGGAATGACTGAAATGAATGGTAAGAGAATAAATAGTAGTAAATGAATAAATAAGCAAGATAAATGCATGGATTGATGGATGAAATGAATGAATGAATGAATGAATGAATGAGTGAAAAGGAATGAAAAGTAAATTAATTAATAAACAGAGACATGATAATGAGTGATGGAGGAATAGAAACGAAACGGTGAGACGACATGAACAAATGAGAATGAAATGAAGAACCTAATAAATGCGTACAACGAATTAATGAATAAAATGTAACGTGTTTTCCCGCGTGGGATTAACTCGGCAGAAAGTATGACCAGCCTCCCTGTCTGGCCTGGTCGAGCTGGTCAGCGTATATTCTTCCCTGCTGATCTGTCCAATGCTCAGACGTATAAATTAATTATTCCGGTCTTATCTGTCTAGTGGTCAACGTATAATTCCGTTCCGTCCTGCAGATTTGCTGTCGCGGTTTTGTTGAATCCGTTCAAGTCCAGTTGAAGAGTCAGCTGCATAGCAGGACGCACCTACTAGCACATCTGGTACACAGCTCTCCGACACATCACAGAGAGCCGAATCGTAGAAGACGCGAGAGGGAGAGAAAGGAGATAGAGAAGAGAGAGTGAGAGAGCGAGGAGAGTTGGGATATATGGGGGGGATAGAGAGGAGAGAGAGACAGGGATACGAGAGAGAGAGATAGAAGAGATAGCTTTTGCATCTATAGAGCTAGAGCCACTAAATTAGATTGTTGTGAGAAGATACCGGGAGAAAAAATAGGTCAATAATCTTTGTGCTTCGTGGAGCTTATATCCAGATACATGATATAAGATAGAGACATATAAGACACACACACATACATGCAGAGAGATAGAAAGATAGGAGAAGACAGAGAGAGATAGAGATGAGATAACAGAGGGGATAAGATCGCTAGAGTAGAGTAATAGAGAGAGAGGGGAGAGAGAGAGATGAGAGAGAGTAAGAGAGAGTGTGAGAGACAGTGAGAGATAGAGAGAGAGAGAGGAGAGGAGTGGGGAGAGAGAGAGAGAGAAAAGTAGAGTGGTTGTTGAGATAGACAGGAGAAAGAGACAGATAGTTGGGAAGGGGTAGAGAGAGAACAGAGGCTTCTATATAGAGAGAGATAGACAGATCTACCAGACAACAGTACCACACATTATCATGAGATGATATAGAAATAGTTATATCTGACATGATATATAGATATTGAGATAGACAGATTAGGTTTAATTAATATAGAGTATATAGTAGAGAGATTTATATATCTAGCTAATATAGATAGAGATATATAGAGAGAGACAGACCATAACAGACGACATGACATACAACAGACAGACATATTCCAAGGCGGCCTGATTGAACATCATTTGGTGGAAATTGCCAACAGCAACGCATGCCACGCTGAGGCCCCAAGAAAAAAATTGAAAAATCAAATGCACTTTAAATGTATTTGCTGTCATAATTCTTTCACGCGAGTTTGCAGGGCACTGCACAGAGCGCATTACGGCACAACACAATCGGACCCCCCTCACACCTCGGACTCCCCCCCCCCACATGTCACCACACCTACACACATACACGCACACACACACCGCACCCCACACAACACACACAAAACACACACACCCACACACACGATCCACGCACACGCACGCGGCAGCACACACCTACTACACACACACACACACCCCACACACACCCCGCACCACACACACACTCACACACAACACGACGCACCACACACCACACACACACACACCCACGACACACACACCCACACACACACTACAACACAAACGCACGCACGCACCGCACACACACACACACACCCCACACACACAACACCAACACACACACACACACACCACAACACGCACCGCACCACATACACATCCTGCGCGCAACACATGCATCAGCATTGCACCACCATCTCTCTCTTCTCTCTCTCTCCTATCTGTCTCTCTCTCTCTCTCTCTCTCTCTCTCTCTTTTCTCTCCTTCTCTCACCTCACACCCAACACCCACCACACACACACACCACACACAGACAACACACACCACACACACACACCACACACATTCACACATATACAGTGATAAACTCTCTCTCGTCTCACTCACACAACCGACCCACACCACACACACACACACAACACCGCACACACCACACAACCACACACACACACACACAACAACAGACACACACACATGCCGTGATCACACTCTCTCCTCGTCGGTCTCTCCCTCCTCGCATCTCTCCT
>JADBJO010006924.1:0-12500 GCA_016801955.1 Conus betulinus
GGTGTTTAAAAAAGCTGTAAGCGTTCCATTTTACCTCACTTAAAAATATTCGATTCGTTATTTCTCTCATCTCTTTCTACTCTCCTCTCTCTTCTTCCTCTCTCTATCCTCTCTCTCTCTCTCTCTCTGTGTCGCCGACATAGTTTCATACGCTTACCTCGGTCCGTCCCCGTAGTCACCTTCGCTTTTACCCTCTGTGTATCTCGGCGCATCACGCATATCCCCATCCGTCATTGTAATCAAGCCCCTGTCGGGTTTTTAACCCAGGACCCCGGGAGAGGTGTGAATCTAAACCATTGAGCGAGGGGGGAGGGAGTGGACATGAGATAGGGAGTGATGAAGAGTGGAGGAGTTGCCATCATCGTCACCATTGTCCAGTAAACTATAGTCATAGGGATGCTGTAACGGACACTTAAAGCCCCGACACACCTAACAGCTCTTCGGAAAAACTTGATGAACATGTCAGCCTTCAATTTTGCTGCTCAGGGGTGTCCGCAATATTGACAACAGCGGTCTCTCTGGGTAACCTCCAAGCAATCCTAGACTGGGCTAGGTGTAGATAATCCAAACCAATCTTGTGTGACTTACTTCCCTTCCGTTCTGTGGCCAAATGACGCGTGTTTTCAGTGACGCCGATTCAGTTACGAATTCATCACGCATGGTATCGGATTCAAAACGGGCCGAGCGCTGTCAACAAATTAATTGATTGTACATGGATGAGCGAATCTGAAGCGCGTCCGATGAGCGAGCGAAAATCTACGGAGTGGTTTCAGTGGAGGGTGTGCGATAGTGGGCGACGGAGTGATTCAGTGGGCCCCTAAGTGACAGAGGTTGAAACTTTGCTTGCGGGGGGGGGGGGGGGGGGGGGGGGGGGGGGGGGGGGGGGGGGGGGGGGGGGGGGGGGGGGGGGGGGGGGGGCGGGGGGGGGGGGGAGGGGGGGGGGGGGGGGGGGGGGGGGGGGGGGGGGGGGGGGGGGGGGGGGGGGGGGGGATTTTTCATGCATTCTACAGAGGTGAAGACTTGGAGAGCTTCTGAAGACACCTACAACCACTCTTTTTCTTGTTACCGAGTATAACATTCAGTTGCAGATATATGTCGAGGTGACATTGTTCATCAGTTCAGTCACAGTTCAGTTCAGCGGTTTATGTAATGTCTTTTCATCGCTAGATGATATCAGACACTTATTTTAAAAAGAAAAGAAAAAAGAAAAAACAAAACCCTTTCGCACTCAACTCATCTGTGTTAGTCTTTTCAACCCCCACATCTGATATATGCACAATTACACAAATGAAAATACCTTAGTGGTACACAAAATTGTTGATCTTTATACAAATTTTGCAACCTGTGACTGCGAAATAACCACCATGACAATTTAAGCAACACAGGAAACCATATAAGACAGTACTGACATTATCAAAGTTAGTCACCTCAGTACCTTTCTCCTGTGTGTGCGAGGCGAGGGTCTGATTTGCCCCTTTCTTCAATTTGCCCCTCTGAGGCTAAATGACACTACCATAGTAAAAAGTACACCGCGTCATTTTGCCCCACCGATCAATTTCAGTTCGACCTTTCATTTCCCTGTGGACGAGGGGTGATTGCGAGATACATGTCCACCCTCCACTGTACCCTGTAGAATGGTCCTGGACAGGGAGTCATGGTGAGATACATGTCCACCCTCCACTGTACCCTGTAGAATGGTCTTGGACAGGGAGTTATGGCGAGATACATGTCCACCCTCCACTGTACCCTGTAGAATGACCTTGGACAGGGAGTTATGGGGAGATACATGTCCACCCTCCACTGTACCCTGTAGAATGGTCCTGGACAGGGAGTCATGGGGAAAAATACATGTCCACCCTCCACTGTACCCTGTAGAATGGTCTTGGACAGGGGAGTTATGGCGAGATACTTGTCCACCCTCCACTGTACCCTGTAGAATGGTTTTGAACAGGGAGTCATGGTGAGAGATACATGCCCCCCCACCAATGTACCCTGTAGAATGGTCTTGGACAGGGAGTCATGATGAGACACATGTCCACCCTCCCCTGTAAACCTGTACAATGGTCTTGTGCAGGGCGTCATGGTCAGAAAGGTTTCACGGCCCGCACCTGGCCAGCTGACGGTATGAGATGAACTGCACTGAGAGAAATGTCAGCAGTGACTTGCCGGCTCCCTGACACAGTCGTTTATCTTAGAGCGGAGACCTCCTTTCAGCCATTGAAACTCCAGCATCTGGTCGATGTGAACATATGAAATCAAATAAGATTCTCTCTCTCTCTCTCTCTCTCTCTCTCTCTCTTCTCTCTCTCTCTCTCTCTCTCTCTCTCTCTCTCTCCGTGCCATTCCATCATTTGTCGATAGGACAAGGGTGGGATGGGGGGTGGTGACTTCATTGATGGTCGGGGTGACACGCACCTAAGTACAAAGGGATCGATTCCGGCCCCTGTTTTTCCTCCTCTTTTTGCCTGTTACTAGTGACGTGTACTAAGTGGTGGCTTTTGTTTCGGTAATGGAGGACTGGTTGTATTCTAGGTCGACTGTTGAATTATGAACGATGGACGTAGCAGTTGTGGGTGAGTTGATGAGGAAATGGTGGGTGGGTGTGGACCCATGAGAGTGGGGAAACTTAACATGAAGGTTTTGACAAAAAAAAAAGTGAATGTTCGGGAAGCTTTGTTTGTTCTTCTTCTTCTTCATAATTCATTCTCTCTCTCTCTCTCTCTCTCTCTCTCTCTCTCTCTCTCTGTCTCTCTCATACACACACACACACACACACACGCACGCACGCACGCACGCACGCACGCTCGCTCGCTCGCAGCACGCCGCACGCACGCACGCACGCACGCACGCACGCACGCACACACACACACACACACACACACACACACACACACACACACACACACACACACACACTAATTTGAGTGTAAGGGTCTCAATCGACTATTGTACTTGTATGTTACTTACGCAAGGCGATTAAGGATTATAAACTGTCCATTACTTTGACGATTTTTGCCCGAATTTTGTTTTGTCACCGTTACTCCTATCTTTTTTTTTTTCATTTCTTTTACGCTACAATTAGTATTTCGCACCGAATCACTACATAAGACATCTGAACGTTTTTAGGTGTAGCATCAGTTTGAGCCAGGGATTGATATCAAACTGATAACAGACCGAATTATCAACCCCACCACCAATAATGTCACTGGTTTTTAAGGATCTCTGTCAGTGCCATCATTCACAGGGTGGAAAAACACATGAGCGCACCCATACCTGACGTCACATTTCAGGCCTTGGCACTCACCCCGTGACCTGCCCTTGCGCCAGATGATCGACCCAAAATTGTCCCGTTTCTTTGATTTCAATCTGTGTACGTGGAACGAACCTGGCCTGTACCTTAAGGAGCAAGAATATCAACTTTCAGACACACTAACAATTCTCACACCCCAAAAAAACAAAAACACCCTAAATGTGCCTGTCTGTTCATATTCGACTTTTTAAGCAAGACCTTGGCGCGATAATTTTTTTCTTAGGTGTGAAGCCTGTCGGGCGAATAATTAACCACTTCCGGGCGAGAAAAAATCGTTCAGTCGGCCGGGATGCCCTCTCAGGTCCCCACGTTGTGCCAGCTACTTGTCAGCTTTTTAGCCTCCTGTCTGAGCCCGTACCACCACCCCGCGTGTGCTTCAGACATGACAGCGACAGTATGATGACGTGGGCTGTGAGGTGTGGTCCACAGTGTGATGACATGGGCTGTGAGGTGTGGTCCACAGTGTGATGACATGGGCTGTGAGGTGTGGTCCACAGTGTGATGACATGGGCTGTGAGGTGTGGTCCACAGTATGATGACATGGGCTGTGAGGTGTGGTCAACAGTATGATGACATGGGCTGTGAGGTGTGGTCCAAAGTATATGATGACGTGGGCTGTGAGGTGTGGTCCACAGTATGATGACGTGGGTTGTGAGGTGTGGTCCACAGTATGATGACGTGGGCTGTGAGGTGTGGTCCACAGTATGATGACATGGGCTGTGAGGTGTGGTCCACAGTATGATGACATGGGCTGTGATGTGTGGTCCACAGTATGATGACGTGGGCTGTGATGTGTGGTCCACAGACAGCCAAACCCGGGAACAGGAGGCAGACACGGGGCCAGTCTGATCAATATAGGAAGTGGTGAGTGCCTTCGGTGTACCCGCTGGAACTCTAACGGCGGAAGGCAGGGATACTGATCCTGTCCCCTTCACATCTATGGTAGCACGGAATTGATCAGGCAACCCTCGTATGACGAGATTGAATGTGAAATTTCCCACAGTTCTTCTTCCTATCACTAGCTAAAGACAGGACGTAAGTCAGTGGGTCACGCAGATAGACAGATAGAT
Organism: Conus betulinus; assembly: GCA_016801955.1. Taxonomy (NCBI): domain Eukaryota; kingdom Metazoa; phylum Mollusca; class Gastropoda; order Neogastropoda; family Conidae; genus Conus; species Conus betulinus. The sequence continues at coordinate 4,381 of JADBJO010006924.1, forward strand.
AGATAATAAGTAGACAGACATTCAGACAGGCAAATCGATAGATATATAGAAAGATAGATGATAAGTAGACAGACATTCAGACAGACAGATCAATAGATAGATAGACATATAGACAGATAGATAGATAGATAGATGATAAGCAGACAGACATTTAGACAGATCGATCGATCGATCAATCGATAGATAGATAAATAGATAGATAGATAGATGATAAGTAGACAAACATTGAGACAGCCAGATCGATCGATCGATCGATAGATAGATAGGTAGATCATAAGCAGACAGAAATTCAGACAGACAGATCGATAGATAGATGATAAGCAGACAGACATTCAGACAGTCAGATCGATAGATTGATAGATGATAAGAAGATAGACATTCACACAGACAGATCGATAGAAAGATATAGATAGATAAAAGAGACTGAGACGACAAACAAGGACGAAACTTAAGCACCTTTTTTTTGTTGTTCTAGATCAGCTTCTTTTTGTTTTAAATTCTCGTAATCTCGAACACAAAGAAAGCAGTGATGTATTAGAACATGAGAGAACAATGATTTTTTTTTAAAAGGAAAAGGAAAAAAAAAAAGGAAAGATTTTCTCCCAGACAGATGGCAAGGGAGTTTCCGGAATTAGACGAATCACGTAGCTGCGACACACACACACAACCACACACACACACACACACACACACACACACACACACACACACACACACACACACACCACAAACATACCCGCACACGCACACACACACACAAAACACACACACACACACACACACACACACACACACACACACACACACACACACACACACACACACACTGAGGATAATAATAATTATGATAGCAACACCACATAATAATGTGAAATGGGTTACGAGCAATGCACTTTCAGATTTGGGTCAGAAAGCGTTTCGTGGTGAATGCAATGATCAGTTGAGGCGAATTTCTGTTCGGCACGCGCTTCAAAACAGCAGTTTAGTCTGCTCTGTTTTAGGCACAATCCAAAACTGAAATACCGTTCACTTTGGTTTGCCTGCTCTGTTTTAGGCACAATCCAAAACTGAAAATACCTGTCACTTTGGTTTGCCTGCTCTGTTTTAGGCACAATCCAAAACTGAAAAATACCGTTCACTTTGGTTTGCCTGCTCTGTTTTAGGCACAATCCAAAACTGAAAATACCTGTCACTTTGGTTTGCCTGCTCTGTTTTAGGCACAATCCAAAACTGAAAATACCTGTCACTGTGGGCACCAGTCAGAGGACGCTGTTGTTAACGGTGTGTTGAAAACTAGAAATAATGGCGGTGTATGGTTCCAGCGCATTCCCTGCCCTGTGTCTTGTCTGTGTCGACAACAGTTCTCTCGTTTGTATGGAAGATCATGTGGGGTTTAAACCGAAAGAACATGGATCAGAGATGAGGTTGCTGAAACTTTTGTTTGTCTATTTCCACTTTTGTGTATGATCATCAGCGTCGGTTGTAAGCGGTTCCACAAATTGTCTGAATTCTCTGGCGATTGGTGAAAGAAGGCAGCGATGCCACGTGGCAACCACTGTGCTAAATACTTCAGAGAAAAGAGAACTCTTTTTTCTTCATATATTGCCATTCACAACTTGAAACAATAACAACAGCAAGGCAAAACAAGCAAAACAAAAAACCCAACCCAAAACACAAAACATTCTATAAATCCACCTTTATGACCGTTCTTTCTTTTGGATCTGAAAAGAAATTACATTAGAATTCCGCCAGTAAGACAGGGACATTTTGTGTACGGGAGAACGCATTGCTATGTTGCCAGCTCGGACCTTAGCAGATGATTATCCCACCCACCCACCCGCCCGCGCCCAATCTCATTCCTTCCCTTTATCCCTCTCTCTCCCTCCTGACCTCCCCGCTCTCACACACTAAGTAACGCTGCACTGCATGGGAAACAACACACACACACACACACACACCACACACACACACACACACACACACACAACCACGCACACACACACACACACACACACACACACACACACATACACACACACGACGCGCGCGCGCGCGCACGCACAAGCACACAACACACACACACACACACACACACACACACACGAAAATTCAATCAGTGTATAGATCTCAGGTTGAAACCGGTGTTGTGTACCCCCCCCCCCCCCCCCAAAAAAAAAAAAAAAAAAAAAAAAAAAAAAAAAAACAAAAACCCACTGACCAGGCAATGGACCAGATAGCAACGAAGAGGAGGCCAGTGGCACAGTTTAATATATGGGTTGGGGGACGGTCAAGGGTGGAGGTAAGGAGGGCGGAAGTGAGGGTAGTGAGGTGTGGGAGGGGAGGGGAGGGAGGGGATGAAGAGTGGGAGTCAAAAAAGGACACGTGTTTGCCCGGATGGGAGTTGAGGGGGGGGGGGGGGTGGCGGTGGCGGGGAGGGGGAGACTGGAGGAAAGCGCGCGACCTTGGGGGGGCTGGTGCGCGGGTGTCGTAAGCCTAGCAAAGCCTTTTGTCTCAACTCCCTTCAGCCTGTGGGGATCAGGGCCGTCGTTTTGTGGAGCGGTGAGGACGAGTCGTAAACATGGAGTGCCACGCTTGTAGGCCTGTTGGAGCGGGGTGGGAGGTGGGGGATCTCTCTCTCCTCTCTCTCTCTCTCTCTCTCTCTCCTCTCTCTCTCTCTCTCTCTCTCTCTGTGGAAAGTGTGGGGGGGTGGGGGGAAGGGGTTGGGCGGTGGAAGGAGAAGGGAGGGAGGGAGGTGGTGATGGTGGAGGAGGGAGATATGTGTGTGTGCGTGTGTGTGTGCCTGCTTGTGTGTGTGTGTGTGTGTGTGTGTGTGTGTGTGTGTGTGTGTGTGTGTGTGTGTGTGTGTGCGCGCGCGAGTGTGTGTGTGTGTGTGTGTCTGTCTCTGTGTTGCTTTGTTTTTTGTTTTTTTTTTCATTTGTTAGGGGAAGGTGTGTGGGGTGGTGATGGTGGTGGTTATTACTGCGTGTAAACGAGATTACAATAGTTCACTTTAGAGACTGTAGTACATGTGGTTGTGTGACAGAGTGCGGTGTGTGTGTGTGTGTGTGTGTGTGTGTGTGTGTGTGTGTGTGTGTGGTGTGTGTACTCGCGCGCGCAATTTTGAACTTGAAGTGTTTGAGGCCTCGTTGGAGGCCGGTTCACCTTCGAGATTAGTAGATGTAAGTCTACACCTATGAACTGAACTTGCATTCTACAGTCTACACCTATGAACATTTTTTTCCATTTATTTGTTTGAGGCGGCGGAGGGGTGGGGGGGGGCGGAGGGGTGTGTGTAGTGGTGGTTTGGTGGTAGTGGTGATCACTGAGTGAATTGGAGAATACAATAGTGGAGATAATGGATTGTAATGCTTGCGTACGTGTGAGAGAAGTGTAATTAGCAGTCAAGGTTGTGGGGTGGTAGGTTACAGCGGGAAGGGAGTGCTTTCATTTGCCGGGGGGGGGGGGGGGGCGGAATCGTCCGGGGGGCTGGGAGTCAAAGTCCCGGGCGCCGCGTCTTTTGTGGTCCTCAACTGTCCTTTGCACGCGGCCGAAAGGATTCGACGGTTGGTGGAAAGGCAGAGGGGGGGGGTTCAGAATGGGGGCGTGTAGAGAGATAATCACAACCTATGCCCTTGATAAACAAAAACAAAAACGGGTTGGTGCAAAACGCGCTCGCCCGCGCACGTGAGTAAATGCCATGTGAGACGGAATTTCACTCGCTCTACCGCTAATTGATTCCAGCTCTCCGTTCACCTGTTAACTCCAAAAATTCAAACCCACCCTCCCTGACACACACCATGAATATTGTCCAGCTGAGACCCAGAACCCCGCCCCTCTTTTCCAGAGCCGACCGCTCTGGTCAAGGACCTTAATTACCTACGTAACATTGCTAGAGGACGTTGCCCAGTTGTGTTATAAATAAAAAAGTAGAAGATAGAAATGAGAGACGAAGAGGGAGACCTGAATCAAAGACGAAGGGTTACACACTTCTAGGGTTTTTTTTGTTTATAAGCATTTCTTTAGTGAACAGATGGTACATAAACAATATTGAACGGAAGCAACAAGAAGTAGATGCTTCATGATGTGCTCAGTGACAGAAAATTTCACAACAACAAACACATCGGCGGATTGCATAATCACCATTGATACGTAAGAGAGAGAAAGAAAAATACTAAAATCTTATATGGGCGGAAATTTGTTGAAATCTTGATTATATCAAAAGACAGGAAAGAAGGCAATCTAAAAAACAAACATCAACATTCCCCCACGGGAAATACACAATGTTAAACAAGGAGAGAAGGACCGAGGATCTAGGGAACGTAACTGAGATCCGTGCCTGGACTCTTTTAACTGCCTCTCCCGAAATAATTCTTTCTAATGCGTGATTCCTCGGTTCTGATTCACGAGCAGCTTTGTCCAGAAGCCGAAAGGAATCATTTCCTTTGTGCGACCTCCTGAAGAGTGGATTCCAACGGTTTGGCTGCCCCACGCGATAAATTAAAAAATCCACAAAACATAAAATTGGAGACAAGACGGAGGGAATGAATCAAAGAAATACAAATTGTAAGCCGAGACATGTTGAAAATTTACTAAGCATTTCTTAGAGACATCTAACTCATCAAAACAAAATATAAAATAAACAACTAACAAGTTTTTTGTTATGATGGCAAAAAAATAAAAATTTAAAAACAAAGAAAGATGTGAATGCATAAAACCAATATTGATACAACAAGAAAGACGAAGAACTAAATAGATAATTATTGGGATAAATTGTAAAGAAAATTCCAGAAACGCAAAAATAGGAAAGAACGCAATCAAAAACCAAGAAATATCATCAAAGACGAAGACGGAAAAAAAACATTTACAAATGTTAGACAGACGCGTCTGTTGTTTGAGAATCTTGATTTTTTTTTTATAAGATGAGGAAGTGAGAGTCAGATGAGCACCGACATAAACAAAATTATTTGAGACCGAAAGAACTGAGAAAAGAGAAGCGAGACAGAAAGTGAGAGATTATGAAGAGATGAGAGAGAGGAGACTGAGAGAAGAAGATCTGTCTCCAAAAAAGAAAAAAAAAGACATCGGCGGAGAGAGGAGAGAGGAGAGAGATGCGAGGGGGATGGAATAATAGAGAAGACAAAATGCAGGCGAAGGTATAAGTATGCGGGAAATAAAATAAATAAGACATGATGTTAATAAAGAAAAGAAAAGAAAAAGGCAGAGGTACTAAACATCCATAATTGCAACGCCTGAAAAACACAATAGAATTTAATGCAGATGAGAAGGGATCATGAGGAAAATGAGAGTAATAAACAACAACAGAAAAAAAAAACTATGCCCAATCGACAAAAGCACGATAGATAAATAATCAATGACGAAATGATATACCGAGAGAGATAACAAAAACAGAAAAAATAACTAGTTCAATAAAATAGAAAATAACATCGTGTGTAAAATTAAAAAAAAATAAAACAAAATAATAAAAATTCAACAAACTTTGAAAAAAATCAGCCTATGAAACAGATTGTCTAAAAGAGCATCAAACACAGAGGATCCAACCTCAATAAATCGTTTCAACACACGCTGGCAAAGACTAAAACGTCCAGCAATAGCGAGCAAAATTAGCAGAAAACCAAAGAAAATTTATCAAATCAAATAACCCACAAGATAAAATAAAATCATATGAATAACCATATAAAGAATATACATATTAAAAGATAAATTAAAATCATAAATCAAAAAAATAAAAATTCACAATGATAATAAGATAAAACAATAATATGATCCAAAGATGAATAACATATCCAAACAGAGGATGTTCTAATCCAACAAATGCTGGCAAATCATATGATCACACACCAGCTCGAGCAGACATTATCAGAGTGCTCACCAGATCAGTATATCATATGACCCCACCAGAATAAGTGTGTATCATAGATCCACAGATAATGTATCATATGATCACACCAGGTAATGTATAATTCATTGATCCACAACATGATGCATATCATATGATCCACCAGATAATGTATATCATATGATCCACAACATGATGCATATCATATAATCCACCAGATAATGTATATCATATGATCCACCAGATAATGTATATATATGATCCACCACAATAATGTAGATATATGATCCACCACATAATGTATATCATGTGATCCACAACATGATGCATATCATATAACCCACCAGATAATGTATGTCATATGATCCACCACCAAGTATATCATGTGATCCACCACATAATGTATATCAGATGGTCCACCACATAATGTATATCAGATGATCCACCACATAATGTATATCAGATGACCCACCACATAATGTATATCAGATGACCCACCACCATAATGTATATCATATGATCCACCACATAATGTATATCATATGATCCACCACATAATGTATATCAGATGACCCACCACATAATGTATATCAGATGACCCACCACATAATGTATATCACCACATAATATGTATATCATATGATCCACCACATAATGTATATCAGATGACCCACCACATAATATGTATCAGATGATCCACCACATAATGTATATCAGATGACCCACCACATAATGTATTATCATATGATCCACCACATGATGTATATCAGATGATTTCAGTGTCAGTTTCGTCAAGGAGGCGTCACTGCGTGCGGACAGTCCATATACGCTACATCACATCCGCTAAGTTTCGAGACCACACGGCACATGATTTGAAGGTGATGGCTAAATGAATGAATGACTAAGATAAGACAATGGAGGAAGAGGGTCTCATGGCTACGACTCAGCAGATGCATTGGCCCAGCGCGCTGGTCAGACTTTGGGTACCTACGTAACCTGGGCTAGTCATGTAGGTTATTAACACTTTGAAACAAAAGAGACAGAGATGAGAAAAAAAAGACGGAGATATGAATTAAAGACGAAGGTTAAAACACCCTAGTTTCTAGTTCAGCTCCTCCCCGTTTAAAATTCAATTCACTGCATCTTTAACGCGAGAATTAATACTGTCTTTAAGATCAAACAAAGAATTGTTTCCTAATTATTTCAAAGTTGGATTTCAGAATCCCAATTTTGATGATAAGGAGAATGAAGAAGCTGACAAAGTCTCCAAGCTAGACGGCAAGTAGGAACAAAGTACCCACCAAATAATAGATCATATGGAGAAAGTGAAGGCCCTCCCTAAAAAAACCGCTTCAAAAAACACGCGGAGACCGCGTCATCAGAAAAAGTCCTTCGAATGATACAATACAAACCGAGGGGGTTCCGTGCGTGTGAACGCTCGCGTAACATCTTGCGCACACACGTAAAATCCTATCACCAACTTTCGGAAGAGAAGGCCAGTTCGGCCGTTGGTATGGATGACACGTTACACATAGCATGCACCCTGCGTGAGAAATGGAAAAGAATGAAGGAAGTAAGGAAATGGAAATGAAAATGGACTGGATGACACGGGAAACGACTGCATGAAGCGCCAGCTGGGCAGCTCTTCAGTCGGCACTACCCAGGTTGGCAGCCTGTTGTGAAAAACGAGTGTGGATTGTAAAGCGCTTAGAGCTTGGTCTCTAGCCGAGTATAGGCTCTATGTAAGTATTCATAATGATGATAATGATAATAACAATAGTGATAATAACAATAAAGATAATCATTATAATGATGGTAATAACAATACTACTACTAATGATAATAATAATAATATAATAACAATAATAATGATAATGATAGTAAAAAAAGGACCTGAGAAGGAGGAGGGCATCTACTAGCTGGAAGGGGCGCGACAGGTTGCCCTCTGCAGACGGAGAACAGAAGCCTGCCAGCTCATGGACCATCTCTACCGGCTGAAGAAGATCTGTCACGCAGAGGGAGAGGGCACGTGTGGCACTAGTCTACAGACACCAGCCCGGCATTCTCCAGGTCCTGTCTCGCCGCTGACAAACCCATTACAGGAAGTGACGTGGCCCAGCGCAGAGGACCCGGGGGAGAAAGCTGGGGACACCGGCGATGTCACTGAGACAGACGGCGGACTTGGCATAAACCACTGGACCATCAGTACAGCACGGCCGTGAGCGCTAAGGAGAAGGAGAAGGAGAAAGAGCAGGAGAAAAAA
>JADBJO010006924.1:25000-30000 GCA_016801955.1 Conus betulinus
TCATAGTTGAAACTTTAAACCATTTTTCACCCTCTGACTCCTGGAGTCTGTCTGATATAGACAAAGCATATCGTGTTGGAAGCTTCAAACAGTCCTCCTCTCAACCACGCCCTTTAGTCGTTCGTTTCCACAGATGGTCGGACAAAATGGACATCCTGAGTGACAGCTATTTAAAGAACCTACTCAGAAGAGAAAATATCAAGATATCTGCCGATCTGACTGTACGCCAACGAGAAGAAATACACTACTACCGGCAACAGGGTAAAAACGCATACTTCAAGAATGGCAGGCTGTTTATTCATGATCAACCACGTACATACACGTACAACTCAAAGGATCACCCCAGACTTCGGAATTACGGCGAAAGACGGGAGACAGCCGGAAATCGTTTTACCAGACACACACGACCGGGTACCACACAATCGTTTCCGTGACGATCGTCACAACGTAAACCACGAGCAACACTCCGACACCTTAACCAAACATCCTGCCAACAATGCTGCGAGCTCAAGTGTCACTATCCATCCCCCCGTGTTGGTACCTGGCACAAAACTGTACAGTGAAGCTGTTCAGTCAGCCCCTTCTGCCAGCAGTCATGAGGACAACCAAGAAAGGAGAGAACACAGTGGTAACGAAGAGGGGAGAGATGACACACGGGATAGGGCAGACAGCATGAAGGACGCCACCGAACGTCAGAACGACAGCCCTCATCCTGACCAGCTGGATCACGACAGGGGCATACCAGAAGTCAGCCTGACCCCTGTGTTTTCTACGCAGACGACACGACAGATCGGCGAGTCTACAGACACTGCAGCAGACAACCAGACGACATCGCTGTCAACCTGCCAGGCCGTAGAGGAGGCGGTACGACCCACTACTGCTACCACTGCCACCACCTCTTCCCCTGCCGCACGTTCAGCAGTCACACCTAGTGACACGACCGCTGACAGTGGTGACAGTGAGAAAAGCAGGAACAACATGTCACCAACAGGCAGTCTGCCTGGGGAAGATGACAACTCCGGCGGCATTGCTGGGGGTGAGCGACAAGAGACAGACTGTGCCAGAGGGGAGGAAAATCTTCCCAGTGCCTCTGTCACTGTGTCAGACAGCGTGTACCATCCTGGATGTGGAGATGGCCCACCACCTGAAGACGGCGCATCCTGTGGCACACCTGACACAACTGTCAACAAACCGGGTGACGCCGGGGATTCCCCTTCCCCTCCCCTCACCCCCACTCCTCCCATTCCCCACCCCTCCTCGAAACCGCAAGGACAGTGCACTTTCCACAAATACCGCTTCGCACGTGCAAAGCGAAAGACAAAGACATTCGCGCCGCGGAGAAATGGACCGCAAAGCAGGTCAGGGGAGTTCAAGGCCACATTCCTTGTCACTTGACAGACAGTCATCTATTCCCGAGTGCTGGAGTGATCGCTCGAAGCCGAAAAAGCGAGCGAGTCCTCGGAAATCTGTCGTCTCTAAAAAAACAAAAATAAGAAATGAAGGTACGGTCCCGACCCCGATGTAAATACTCTGAAAAGTACACTGTTTTCAATGGTTTCATATAATGTGGAAGGCATTCTATCAAAACTGAAAGAAACTAGCTTCGTCTCCTTTATTATAAACTTCGACTTCATTTGTCTGGTAGAAACTTTCGTGGATTCATTCACATCTACTTTATTTCCATCCCATACAAGCTTTGTATCACGCAGCAAAAAAATTATCTCTTCGGGGAAGGAAAAGTGGCGGGGTCATTTGTAATGGTAAAAAACGTCTTTTTGCAATTTATAAAAGAAATTCCAACAAAATACGATAATGTTATCATACTCCAAGCTGATAAGCGGCTGTTTGGAACTGAGTCTGATATTTTCATTATTAGTGTTTACTTGAATCCAGTAAATAGTCCGTTTTACGACACTAGTGAAGTGGACAATGGGATCTCTGTTCTTGAACAATGCATGCTCGATATTATTGAAAAAGAAGAAGACGCTGAATTTATCCTGTGTGTGGGGACTTTAATGCTAGAACCTCTGATATATTTCCTGCACAGCTGACTGTAGACGATGTGATGTCTGACCCCGCTCACCATGACCAGTGTATTAACTCTGACACTGATGATCAGACTCTCCATCCTCGTTCTTCGCAGGACACTGTGATTAATGATTATGGTAAAAAAAATTACTTAATTTATGTACCGGTTTTGATCTGTATATTTTGAATGGTGTTTGTTTAGGAGACACAGGTGGTTGCTTCACTTATATAGCTCCCTCTGGAAACAGTGTTATTGATTATTTCATTTTCTCTACTTCTTTGTGCTCTCTACCTAGAAGACTTTTTGTTCATGAAAAAAATTCACTCAAGGCACATGCCTGTCGAATGTGTTGTGGTGTGTAACCAGCAAACGGATGATGCTGAAGTTAATGACTCGCCTATTTACAAACTAGTTTGGTCTGAAGATAGGCGAGAAGACTTTCTATATCAAATTAATTTATCAGAAAACAAAACCTCGCTTGAGCAAGCGAAACAGTTAATTGAGTTTGACATGGACAGTGCACTTGATTTGTTTTCTGCCACCCTAAAATCTGCCGCCTCTTGCATGTCTGTAAAGCAGGGTGGTGGTAGAACCGTCAAAGGTAATGTATGGTTTGACTCGGAGTGCTATGAAAGTCGAAAGAATACCAGAAAAGCACTACGCGATTTCAAACGTTTACAAAAAGAAAACCCCCACAGAGGATGGACACGAATACTTTGAGAAGAGAAGGTCATATAAAAAGTTATTGGATTATAAGGAAAAAACATACAAAACCAAATGTAGAGCAGAACTTGAACAGAATGTAAACGACTCCAGACAGTTTTGGAAAAAAGTAAAACACTTTTCAACGAAAAGTAGAAAGGTTGGTAATATTACGGATGTAGAGTGGTTGCAACACTTTAAGAGGGTCTTTGAAGTAGATACTAATGTACCTGAGGATGACGATTCTCCGGTTGTTGAACCAGACTTCGAAGAAGAAAATGATTAATTCAGATTTTGGACCATTGAATGATGATGTTACTGAAGAAGAAGTAGTAGGCTCAATTAATCACTTAAAAAATAACAAAGCAGCAGGTCCAGACGGCATTTTGCCTGAATTATTCAAATCTTCGGGGGATGTAGTTGTTCCTTTTCTTCTGCGATTTTTTAATGCTGTTTTTTTTTCATCAGGTCAGTACCCAGCAGCTTGGACCGAGGCTATCATACAACCTGTGCATAAGAAGGGTAATCTGCACAAACCGGACAACTATAGAGGCATCTCACTTCTGAATTTAAGTGGTAAATTGTACAGTTACATAATCAATAAGAGATTGTCCAAATGGGTTGAATCTAAAGGTCTGCTAGGGGAAATTCAAGCTGGTTTTCGGAAAGATCATTCAACCATCGATCACATTTTTACTCTTTTTTCGATGGCTCAAAAATACCTACTTAGAAACAGGAAATTATTTGTTGCTTTCATTGACTTCCGTAAGGCTTTCGATTTAATTTCACACGGAAATCTTTGGCCTATATTGCGTAAATCTGGAATTAATGGGAAAATGTTATTGACAATCCAAGCATGTATAAAACTGTAAAAGCTCGAGTACGCTGTGGGATCAAGATGACGGAAGCATTCACTTGCTACAAAGGCTTAAAACAAGGCGAGATTACCAGTCCGCTACTTTTTTCTCTGTTCATTAACGAACTGGCCTCAGGAATAATTGAAAATGGACGACACGGCATTCAACTGAATCCTGACATGATTGAGCTGTTTATTTTACTTTTCGCGGACGACATTGTACTTTTATCAGACACAGTTGCTGGACTTCAGANTTCGGTAATGGAGGACTGGTTGTAGTCTAGGTTAGAACCTGTTTTGAATTATGAACGATGGACCGTTGCAGTTGTGGCCCACACCCGGGGAGTTGATGAGGGGAAAAAATGGTGGGTGTGGTGTGGACCCCTAGTGACGGACTTACACTGAAGGTTCTGTTCGGAAAAAAAGGTTGAAGGCCGGAACTTGTTTCATTCTTCATTCTCTCCCTTCATTAAGCATCTCGTCTCTCGTATCCTCTCGGGGGGGGGGGGTCTCGTTCTCTCCTCCTCCTCATCTCTGTCTCTCTCATACACACACACACACACACGCAACCGCACGCACGCAACGCACGAACGCACGCACGCTCGCTCGCTCGCAGCACGCACGCACGCACGCACGCACGCACGCACGCACACAACACACACACACACACACACACACACACACACACACAAACACACACACACACCACTAATTTGAGTTGTAAGGGTCTCAATCGACTATTGTACTTGTATGTTACTTAAGCAAGGCGATTAAGGATAACTGTCCATTACTTTGACGATTTTTGCCCGAATTTGTTTTGTCACCGTTATCCTATCTTTTTTTTTTCATTTCTTTTACGCTACAATTAGTATTTCGCACCGAATCCCTACATAAGACATCCTGAACGTTTTTAGGTGTAGCATCAGTTTGAGCCAGGGATTGATATCAAACTGATAACAGACCGAATTATCAACCTCCCACCAATAATGTCACGGGTTTTTAAGGATCTCTGTCAGTGCCATCATTCACAGGGTGGAAACACATGAGCGCACCCATACCTGACGTCACATTTCAGGCCTTGGCACTCACCCGTGACCTGCCCTTGCGCCAGATGATCGACCAAAATTGTCCCGTTTCTTTGATTTCAATCTGTGTACGTGGAACGAACCTGGCCTGTACCTTAAGGAGCAAGAATATCAACTTTCAGACACACTAACAATTCTCACACCCCAAAAAAAACAAAAAAACCCTAAATGTGCCTGTCTGTTCATATTCGACTTTTTAAGCAAGACCTTGGCGCGATAATTTTTTTCTTAGGTGTGAAGCCTGTCGGGCGAATAATTAACCACTTCCGGGCGAGAAAATCGTTCAGTCGGCCGGGATGCCCTCTCAGGTCCCCACGTTGTGCCAGCT
>JADBJO010006924.1:35000-42500 GCA_016801955.1 Conus betulinus
GGGTCTGGTAGGTGGTCCCGGGGATCAGAACGTCTGTGTGGTCCTCACTCGTCCCTTCCACAGTTCAGCGAGTGGATTTCCAACGGTTGGTGCCACCAATCGTCAGAAAGCGTACAGAATTCAGGCGTGTAGCCAGAGAGTTGGTTACAGGCTATGAGCATTTATAAACAAAAAAACAAAAAAAAAAAAAAAAAAACAAACAAAAAAAAAGAGAGAGTGAAATAAGAATTGAAGACGGAGATATGATACACAGACGAAGGTCTAACTGATTCTAACTTCTTCCCATTTAAAAATTCACTGCATCTTTGACACAAACAACATGAATATTTTTTCTTGGAGATGAAACCGAGAACCTTTTTCCAAGAGCCGAACGCGCTGGTCACACCTTGGGTACCTACGTAACATTGGCTAGAGACGTAGGCTAATAGTGTTTATAAATAAAAAAGTAGAAGATAGAAATGAGAGACGAAGACGGAGACATGAATCAAAGACGAAGGTTACACACTCTAGGTTTTTAGGTTTTTTTTTTTAATAAGCATTTCTTTAGTGAACAGATGTGTACATAAACAAATTATTGAACTGAAGCAACAAGAAGTAGATGCTTATGATGTGCTCAGTGACAGAAAATTTCACAACAACAAACACACATCGGCGGATTGCATAATCACCATTGATACGCAAGAGAGAGAAGAAAAATACTAAATATTATATGGGAAATTTGTTGAAAATCTTGATTTATATCAAAAGACAGGAAAGAAGGCAATCTACACAACAAACATCATCATTCCCCATGCACCGAACATACACAAAGTTAAAAGAGAGAGAGAGAGAGAGAGAGAGAGAGAGAGAGAGAGAGAGAGAGAGAGAGAGAGAGAGAGAGAGAGAGAGAGAGAGAGATGCGTCCCGTCTCCCGAAATACTAGTTTCTAATGCAACTTCTTCCTGTGTATAATTCACGGCATCTTTGACACAAGCAGCCTGAATACATTGTCTTTGAGATCAAACAGAGGATCTTTTCTAATCGTTTCAACGAGCTGGCAAAGTCTGCAAGCCAGGCAGCGAGCAGGAGCAGAGTGCCCACCAGATAAAGTGTATCATATAACCCACCAGATAATGTGTATCATATGATCCACCAGATAATGTGTATCATATGATCCACCAGATAATGTGTATCATATGATCCACCAGATAATGTGTATCATATGATCCACCAGATAATGTATATCATATGATCCACAACATGATGCATATCATATGATCCACCAGATAATGTATATCATATGATCCACCAGATAATGTATATCATATGATCCAACACATGATGCATATCATATGATCCACCAGATAATGTATATCATATGATCCACCAGATAATGTATATCATATGATCCACAACATCATGCATATCATATGATCCACCAGATAATGTATATCATATGTGATAATGTATACATGATCCATAACATGATGCATATCATATGATCCACCAGATAATGTATATCATATGATCCACAACATGATGCATATCATATGATCCACCAGATAATGTATATCATATGATCCACAACATGATGCATATCATATAATCCACCAGATAATGTATATCATATGATCCACCAGATAATGTATATATATGATCCACCACATAATGTATATATATGATCCACCACATAATGTATATCATGTGATCCACCACATGATGCACATCATATAACCCACCACATAATGTATATCATATGATCCCACCACATAATGTATATCATGTGATCCACCACATAATGTATATCAGATGGTCCACCACATAATGTATATCAGATGACCCACCACATAATGTATATCAGATGACCCACCACATAATGTATATCATATGATCCACCCATAATGTATATCATATGATCCACCACATAATGTATATCAGAAGACCCACCACATAATATATATCAGATGATCCACCACATAATGTATATCAGATGATCCACCACATAATGTATATCATATGATCCACCACATGATGTATATCAGATGATTTCAGTGTCAGTTTCGTCAAGGAGGCGTCACTGCGTGCGGACAGTCCATATACGCTACATCACATCCGCTAAGTTTCGAGACCACACGGCACATGATTTGAAGGTGATGGCTAAATGAATGAATGACTAAGATAAGACAATGGAGGAAGAGGGTCTCATGGCTACGACTCAGCAGATGCATTGGCCCAGCGCGCTGGTCAGACCTTGGGTACCTACGTAACCTGGGCTAGTCATGCAGGTTATTAACACTTTGAAACAAAAGAGACAGAGATGAGAAAAAAAGACGGAGATATGAATTAAAGACGAAGGTTAAAACACCCTAGTTTCCAGTTCAGCTCCTCCCCGTTTAAAATTCAATTCACTGCATCTTTAACGCGAGAATTAATACTGTCTTTAAGATCAAACAAGAAATTGTTTCCTAATTATTTCAAAGTTGGATTTCAGAATCCCAATTTTGATGATAAGGAGAATGAAGAAGCTGACAAAGTCTCCAAGCTAGACGGCAAGTAGGAACAAAGTACCCACCAAATAATAGATCATATGGAGAAGTGAAGGCCCTCCCTAAAAAAAACCGCTTCAAAAACACGCGGAGACCGCGTCATCAGAAAGTTCTTCGAATGATACAATAAACCGTGGTTCCGTGCGTGAACGCTCGCGTAACATCTTGCGCACACGTAAAATCCTATCACCAACTTTCGGAAGAGAAGGCCAGTTCGGCCGTTGGTATGGGTGACACGTTACACATAGCATGCACCCTGCGTGAGAAATGGAAAGAATGAAGGAAGTAAGGAAATGGAGTGAAATGGACTGGATGACACGGGAAACGACTGCATGAAGCGCCAGCTGGCAGCTCTTCAGTCGGCACTACCCAGGTTGGCAGCCTGTTGTGAAAACGAGTGTGGATTGTAAAGCGCTTAGAGCTTGGTCTCTAGCCGAGTATAGGCTCTATGTAAGTATTCATAATGATGATAATGATAATAACAATAGTGATAATAACAATAAAGATAATCATTATAATGATGGTAATAACAATACTACTACTAATGATAATAATAATAATGATAATAACAATAATAATGATAATGATAGTAAAAAAGGACCTGAGAAGGAGGGCATCTTACTAGCTGGAAGGGGCGCGACAGGTTGCCCTCTGCAGACGGAGAACAGAAGCCTGCCAGCTCATGGACCATCTCTACCGGCTGAAGAAGATCTGTCACGCAGAGGAGAGGGCACGTGGCACTAGTCTACAGACGCCAGCCCGGCATTCTCCAGGTTCTGTCTCGCCGCTGACAACCCCATTACAGGAAGTGACGTGGCCCAGCGCAGAGGACCCGGGGGAGAAGCTGGGGACACCGGCGATGTCACTGAGACAGACGGCGGACTTGGCATAAACCACTGGACCCATCAGTACAGCACGGCCGTGAGCGCTAAGAAGAGAAGGAGAAGGAAGAGCAGGAGAAAAAAAAAGAGGAAGAAGAAGTAAGAGGAGAAAAAAAAAAAGAGGAAGAAGAAGAAGGGGAAGAAGAAAGAGGAGAAAGGACAGGAAGACAAAGAAGGGGGAAAAAGAAGAAGGGGAAGAAGAGAAGAAGAAGAGAAGAGGAGAAGAAAAAAAAAAGGAAGAAGAAGAAGGGGATAAGAAGGAGAAAAAAAAAAGAAAGAGGAGGAAGGAAGAAGAGAGACGAAGAAGGGGAAAGAAGAAGAAGGGGAAGATGAGAAGAGAGAGGAGGAGGGAAAAAAAAGAGGAAGAAGAAGAAGAAGGGGAAGAAGGAGAGAAGAAGAGTAAGGGAAGAAGAAGAAGGAGGAGGAGGAACTAAAAGAAGAATGAAGAAGAAGAAGAAAGAAGAAGAAAGCGGAAGAAGAAGAGGAGGAGAGGAGGAGGGAAAAAAAAAAAAAAAAGGAGAAGAACACACACACACACACACACACACACACACACACACACACACACACACACACACACACACAGACAAACACACACACACACACACACACACACACACACACACACACACACACACACACACACACACACACTCGCACACATGCACGCATGCGCGCGCGAGCACACACACACACACACACACACACACACACACGCGCGCGCGCGCGCGCGCGCGCACGCTTACACACTCACTCGGACAGACAGATCGACAGACGGACAGACAGACACATGTACGCACATACACAGACACACAGACGCACGCCGAAACGAAAATGTCAACGTAACAGAAGGACAGAGACTTCACAGACCGTTTTATCGAGACAGTCTGAACTTCTGTTTGTGTTCCCTGTGTTTGTCGGTAACGGCAGACGGAGTGTTAAAGGCAAGAATGCGTTGAGCAACCCAGGAAACAGAGCCAGATAGAGGGTGTGAAACGTGTTTGTGTGAGCCGCGAGTGACCAGCAAGGCACGAGTGACTGCTAGTGACTGCAGACATGGCCTCAGTAAATTGCTATGAGCTTCTGATCCTTTGCAAGATGCTAGATCACACATCCAAAGTCAAGGCTCTTTGAAACGGGGAAAAGTGTCATCTTCATGTTGTCGGTTTCTCTGTTCAACAAATGAATGCGTGTGTGTGCTCGTCTGTGAGTGAGTTATTTATTTATTTTCTTCAACTTAGAAAAAAAAAATATTAATAACATGCAAGGTTTTTTTTTTTTTTTTGTTTTTTTTTTTGTTTTTTTGAAACTCTGGACGCGCTACATGAGTTACGAAGCTGCCTGAGAATTCATTATGAGTGTATAGTTATGTGCTCGTGCGTGTATGTGTCCCGCACGTGCACGTGTGGGTGAGATATGTACGTATGGCATCACTTTAGTTTTGGTCTTTGTGAGTGTAGGAACAATTATAGTACATGTAGTCGTATTTGTGATTTTTCTCCCCAAAACGTGTCTTTTATTCGGGCATTTTTCATTTAAACGTGCTTTGCGATGAAAACTTGTCTTTGCGTGCAGTAATGTGACAGAGTTTATCATTCTATTTGTGCTTTTCCTGAGCGAAATCACAGTAATGTGTCAGTTTCCGTTATCCTATTTGTGGTTTAGTGTGTGAAATCGCAGACGTCACCGTTTTGAACTTCTCTTTTGAGATAATAAAGTTGCCCTGAGGTTCTTGCTTTCAGGTCTACGCAAATCGTTTTTCTCTTCCCTTTCCCCCTACATAGATGTGCCATTCAGCAAGCATCCTCAAACAACACGATCAGTCAGGGGAAACACGCGATCGGCTCAACGGTTAAATACGAAAATGTGTGAATTTTCACACACACACACACACACACACACACACACACACACCACATGCACACTCGCACACACGCGCGCGCGCGCGCGCTCACACACACACACACACACACATCACACGCACCACACATATGCGCGCGCGCGCGCACGCACTCACACGCACACACACACACACACGCACACACACGCACACATACGCACACACACACCACACACACACACACACACACACACACACACACACACACACACACACACACATACACACACGCGCGCGCTTTCGCACGCGTACACATACATACACACAAAAAGAAAGAGAGAGAAAGAGAAACAGACAGACATACAGACATACAGACAGACAAACAGACAGAAAGTCAAGACTCAAAGAATTCGTTGTATTTTAAGTTTCTAGACCATTCACGACTGGAAGGAAGGGGGGAGGGGAAGGGAGGACGGACACGAAAATGGACTGAATGAACCCCCTCTACTCTCCCCCCCCCCCCCCCCCCCCCCCCTGTGTGAACGATAGAACTTGTCCCCACCCCCCCCCCCCCCCCCCCCCCCCCCCTTTCCCCTCCACCCCCCCCTCCCCCCAACCCCCCATCCCCCCTCTCCTCCCCACCCCCCCCCCCCCCCCCCCCCCCCACCCCCCCCCCCCCCCCCTTCGGTACCCCCCCCCCCCCCCCCCAACCTTTGTCACTGTTAAAACATGTATCGACAAGGAAACATCCGGTCATGGCAAGCAAACTGAAATGCCTATGTATTAACATACACATGTACGGTCTATTGATGGCAACAAACTGAAAATGCCTATCCCCCCCCCACCCCCCCCCTCCACCCCCCCCCCCACCACCCCCCCCCCCCCCCACCCCCCCCCCCCAGAAACCCCTCCCATACAAGAGACAGCGTCCCCCCCACCCCCCCCCCCCCCCCCCCCCCCCCCCCCCCCCCTCACCCCACACGGATTTACATTCCCCACCCCACCCCCTAACCCCCCCCCCCCCCCCCCCCCCCCCTTACACCGCCCCCCCCCCCCCCAAAACATCCCCCCCCCCCCTCCCCCCCCCGCCCCCCACCCCCCACCCCCCCCCCCCCCCCCCCCCCCCCCCCCCCCCCCTAACGATACCCCCCCCCCCCCCCCCCCCCCCCCAAAAAAAGTTTTCACCCCCCCCCCCCCCCCCCCCCCCCCACCCCCCCCCCCCCCCCCCACACCCCCCCACACACACCCACACACACGCACACACCACAACAAAGAAAAAGAAAGAAAAAAAAAAGAAAAAGAATTTTTAAGACGCGTTCTGACAAGGATTTCTTCACCCCAGTACTGCCAGACTGCCAGTGTTTCATTGTGTATTCGCAGAGAGAGAGAGAGAGAGAGAGAGAGAGAGAGAGAGAGAGAGTCATTGCTCTAAATACTCGCGATTTATCAGAAAGATCACTGGCCCATTCGGAGGGGAAAAAAACTACAGAATACTTACACGAAACCTTATGAGATAACGAAGATGTTCAAACTGTAACAAAAAGGCAAAGATATGTAGATCAGCATGTTTTCAAGGCCAAACGCGCGCACACACACACACACACCACACACACACACACACACACACCACACCTTTGAACACATATTATTCGTCCGTTTACGTATATATTTTCATACGTCATTGCGTGTATGTATTTATTTGTCTTTCATTATGTGTCATCAGTCCTGAAGACGGTCTATGACTGAAACGTTGGAGATTTGGTTGCTTTGTTTCTATTTTCAAGTCTTCTGAGCAGCCTCAAAGATATAGTCTGTATTGTCAATAGAAGATCGGGCGGTCAAAAAATCATTTCTGTCATCGTACCTCTCGTTATTAATGGACTGTTTGTGTTGCTTTTGTTGTAAAGATGTACTTGTGTATCGTGGTGCCAATTAAAAATAAATAAATAAATAAATGAAAGAGAAAAAAAAAAAGGAAAAGAAAAAGCCCACCAGCCCTTTTCAACAACTCGCCGACAATTTGATCCTGGCCAGCCGTCATTGTGTTTTTGTTTGTTAACGTATAGCAAAGAGAACGAGAAAGACGGGATATGTTCCCAAGGCCATTATTGAGAGAGAGAGAGAGAGAGAGAGAGAGAGAGAGAGAGAGAGAGAGAGAGAGAGAGAGAGAGGCGGGATGTATGAGCGGGGGGAGCACAGGAGGGGCCGAGTTTCAAAGAGGGGGTGGGACAGTCTGCTGGTTGCCCGACCGAAA
>JADBJO010006924.1:47500-62500 GCA_016801955.1 Conus betulinus
ACGGGTAGGGGCTATGTTAATACGCATAAAAACGCCTTGCCCTCCCCTCGCTTGCCTGTCTTCGTTATGTTGGTGTCACGTTAAGTTATCACCCCACTCCAAAAATTACTCCCCTGGCGGGTGAAAAAGGGCATATGACCAAACACCCCCTTTTCCCCATCCCCCACCACCTCCTCCGGAAGAAATCCAGAAACGACTACCCCCCCCCCCCCCCCTTTTTTTTTTTTTTTTTTTTTTTCCCTTTTGTTTCAAAATCAACCCATTCTTTAGAATTGTCAAAATTCCTTAAAACAACAACAAAAACCCTTATCAATCACCCCATATCGTGACACTGGTTTAGAACAAGTTGGTGGTCAGTTCTGGTTGGGGTCCAGAATCCCCCCCCCCCCCCCCCAATCCCCTCTAATTCAGTCAAATGTGCAATGGTTAATAAGTTTCATCGTTTGGGGAATTTCAAAAGGAGAGAAATGATGTTGAAGCAAAGAACGAGATCAGTCTGAATTCCCTCCGCAGGGGAGGTGAGTTTGGGACACGTGCTTCTCTCTCTCTCTCTCTCTCTCTCTCTCTCTCTCTCTCTCTCTCTCTCTCTCTCTCTCTCTCTCTCTCTCTCTCTCTCTCACTCTGTCTCTCTCTCTCTCTCTCTCTCTCTCTCTGTCTCTCTCTCTCTCTCTCTCTCTCTCTCTCTCTCTCTCTCTCTCTCTAACCAGCCTGGGATTGATTCCGGGCGCGGGGTCATTACAGAACGTGACACCGGGGTGGGGGTTTTGTGAGGCCCCACCGCTGACCTTTTGAGACCTGGCGAAGGACGGACCGGCACCGATGCCCTCTCTTCTCTACCAGGTGGTCAGTGGTCCACTCTCTGATGACCCTGTCCTTGGACCCTCTTCTCTACCAGGTGGTCAGTGGTCCACTCTCTGATGACCCTGTCCATGGACTCTTCTCTACCAGGTGGTCAGTGGTCCACTCTCTGATGACCCTGTCCATGGACTCTTCTCTACCAGGTGGTCAGTGGTCCACTCTCTGATGACCCTGTCCATGGACCCTCTTCTCTACCAGGTGTGGTCAGTGGTCCACTCTCTGATGACCCTGTCCATGGACCGTCTTCTCTACCAGGTGGTCGGTGGTCCTCTGATGACCCTGTCCATGGACCCTCTCCTCTACCAGGTGGTCGGTGGTCCACTCTCTGATGACCCTGTCCTTGGACCCTCTTCTCTACCAGGTGGTCGGTGGTCCTCTGATGACCCTGTCCATGGACCCTCTCCTCTACCAGGTGGTCGGTGGTCCACTCTCTGATGACCCTGTCCTTGGACCCTCTTCTCTACCAGGTGGTCAGTGGTCCACTCTCTGATGACCCTGTCCATGGACTCTTCTCTACCAGGGTGGTCAGTGGTCCACTCTCTGATGACCCTGTCCATGGACTCTTCTCTACCAGGTGGTCAGTGGTCCACTCTCTGATGACCCTGTCCATGGACCCTCTTCTCTACCAGGTGGTCAGTGGTCCACTCTCTGATGACCCTGTCCATGGACCCTCTCCTCTACCAGGTGGTCGGTGGGTCCTCTGATGACCCTGTCCATGGACCCTCTCCTCTACCAGGTGGTCGGTGGTCCACTCTCTGATGACCCTGTCCATGGACCCTCTCCTCTACCAGGTGGTTGGTGGTCCACTCTCTGATGACCCTGTCCTTGGACCCTCTCCTCTACCAGGTGGTCGGTGGTCCACTCTCTGATGACCCTGTCCATGGACCCTCTCCTCTACCAGGTGGTCGGTGGTCCTCTGATGACCCTGTCCATGGACCCTCTCCTCTACCAGGTGGTCGGTGGTCCACTCTCTGATGACCCTGTCCATGGACCCTCTCCTCTACCAGGTGGTCGGTGGTCCACTCTCTGATGCCGTCCATCCATCTCGTTTTTTAATCGGTTTCGTCTTTATAGTTACTACTATTATTATTACTATTATATTATTATATTTTCATTATTATTATTATTATTTTCATATTATTATTATTATTATTAAGGGTACCTATACAGAGACCAAGCTCCAAGCGCTTTACAATCCACACGCTGGTTTACACAACGGGCTGCCTATACCTGGGTAGAGCCGACTGAAGAGCTGCCTGCTGGCGCTTCATTCAGTCGTTTCCCTGTGTCATTCAGTCAACATCATTCACTCACTTTTCTTCCTTCATTCTTTCGATTTTCTTTTTAATTCACGCGGGGTGCCTGCTATGTGGAACGTGTCATCCATACCAACGGTCAAACATGCCTTCTCTTCCGAAAGTTGGTGATGGGATTTGACGCGTGTGCAAGATGTTGTAGGTGCGTTCACACACGGGGAACGGGAACATCGGTTTTATAAAAGTCTCTCATTCGAAGGGACTACCCCCCCCCCCCCCCCTCCACCCCCAACTCCACCTCATTCTCTTCCCGTCCCTGCCGTTCCTCTGGCACTGTAGCCGGCAAGATGGTGTGTGGCAGGTCAGTTGTTCTGGACAGGTGCCCGTGCCATTTCAGTCTCCTCCCTTCGGCGGGAGTCACGAGGTCGTTCAACAGGGTCCCCTGCCTTGGGCCAGGCCATGTGATAAGGAACGTCACCGCTGGTGTGGCAGTTTGAGGCCGACAGTCAGGAAGAGGGCAGGGTGGGGATGGGTAAGGGTGAGGGTGGGATGAGAAGATGGGGGCGGAGGAGGATTGTGTGTGTGTGTGTGTGGGGGGGGGGGGGGGGTGGACAGCACGGCGCGTGTGTAGGGGGTGGGGGGGGGGGGTTGGGTTGTGGGGGGTGGGGGCTCCCTATCCAGAATCTCTGAGAATCATCTGCAACACGTATGGCATCGTGTAACCTTGGCTGATTCTTTCTTTACTCGTCCTTTTCTCCCAAACTTTCCCACCTCCGCAAGAGCCAAGGGTAGTGCGCACGCGCGCGCGCGCGCGCGTGTGTGTGTGTGTGTGATGATTTTTTCCTGACTTCCTCGGATGGCGCACTCCTTTCCCCTTTTCTTCCCCCCTCCCCCCTGTCCCCCCTCACCCTGTCCCCCCCTCTCCCCGAATCCGTTGTCTTTGCTCTCCACGTTCTCCCATCCCATCTCCTCTCTCTCTCTCTCTCTCTCTCTCTCTCTCTCTCTCTCTCTCTCTCTCTCTCTCTCTCTCTCACTCTCTCTCTCTCTCTCTCTCTCACTCTGTCTCTCTCTCTCTCTCTCTCTCTCTCTCTCTCTCTCTCTCTCTCTCTCTCTGTCTCTCTCTATCTTCGTCTCACTCTGTCACTCTCTCTCTCTCTCTCTCTCTCTCTCTCTCTCTCTCTCTCTCTCTCTCTTATATGCTAATCTCTTAGGAACCGGCAAAGGTAGGAGAGCAAGGGTGGGGTGGGTTCGAAATAATGAAGATGTGCTCACGCTCCGAGAAATGAGAGGGAACAGGAAAACACACACACACACACACACACACACACACACACACACACACACACACACACCGTCCCAAAATTTAACACACACATAAACATGCCCACCCACACACACACTCATACAGAAGCGCAACTACGCACGCTCGTATGCAAACTCTGTCGCTCATATGCACATAGAGAGAGGTAGAGACAAAGACAGAGGTAAGAGAGAGAGAGATGGAGAGAGAGGAAGAGATGGAGGGAGATGGAGGGGGAGAGAGAAAGACAGAGAGAAAGAAAGACAGACAGGACACAGAGACAGACAGACAGGCAGAGAGAAAGAGAAAGAGAGAGCAAAGCAAATGCAAGAAAAAAGGAAACGACTTAGTGGGGGAAAAAAAGACAACCCAAACCCAGAGAAAACACCTCCGCGGCAATGCCAGAGATGCCTTTGATCTGCAGGCCGGCGCGCCGTGGCGCCGGAGATCAAAGCGCCGACGGCGGTCGCTCAAGCGAGCAAACGCGAGAAAGATTAGCCGCCGCCTGTGATTTAGGGATGAGCGCTGGAACAGTTGTGCCGTGGGGGGATGCCGCCCGCTACGGCTCGGCTCGGCTCGGCTCGGCTTGGCTGGCTGGCTGGCTGGCTGGCTGGCTGGCTAGAGCTGAAAGGCTGGCATCTCAGCTCTACTCTTTTGCTTTTTCTCCCTGCCTTCTCCTCACCTCTCCTGCTTGCTACTCCTCCTCACGCCTCCTACTCTTGTCTTCTTTGATGTGTGTTTGCGGTTTCGCATGCTTATGATTATCATTTTTTTTTCTTCGCTCTGGTTGGTTGTCATTATCTTTATCAGATTTATTCTTGCTCTTGTTTGGTTTGCTTTCTTTCTTTCCTAGATTTATGTGTGCTGTTCTTTTCTCTTCTTTTTTTCTTGCTTTCTCTTTCTCTCTGTCTGTCTCTGTCTCTCTCTCTCTCTCTCTCTCTCTCTCTCCTCTCTCTCTCTCGCTCTCTCTCTCTCTCTCTCTCTCTCTCTCTTTCTTTCTTTCTCTCTCTTTTTTTTATCTTCCTTTTTTCTTTCTTTCTTTCTTCAATCTTTCTTTCTTGTATTCTTTCTTTCTCCCCCCCCCCCTCTCTCTCTCTCTCTCTCTCTCTCTCTCTCTCTCTCTCTTATTCCTTTCTTCACACCTGCCCACTCGCCTCGTCATGGGGATGAAGGCTGGAACTCTTTCAGTGTGGATCGGGGGTGGTCCGGGTGTTCCGGAAATTCTGTCCCGTCATTTTGACTTTTCTGTGAGTCTCTACGACTCTGCGGCCACCACACTGCCTTCCATCTTCTTTACTGTCGTCAACCGTTTTTCTTTTCCTCCCCAGCGTGCCTGACCCATTCTCTTGTCTTTGAACGGGAGAGTCTTCACGTTTTTCTTTCTTCTCTCCAGCCCGAAGGGATCCCGGTATGGGGGTGGGGGTGAGAGTTTGAGTTTAAAAGAAAAAAAAAAAATCATATTGCCGCCTTTCTGTAAATTATGTGCCAGCATTTCCTTTCATTTTCTTAAAAAAAATTTTGTTGACTGCCGGATTATCTTGTGCTGTGTTAATGTTCTGTCGCGTCTTTTAACTATCGTCCATTGTTTTGTTGTTGTTGTTGTTGTTGTTGTGTTGTTGTTTGCTTCTGTGGCTATTTTGTTCCGCTTCTGTGGCTCATATCAGTCGTCTTTATGGTAGGACGTCTTTACTTCAGTTGTGCCCCAGTCTTCTGTGCTGGTACCTTCCTTTTTTCTGTCGTTTTATTGACCGTGCATTTTTTCCCCCCTCCTCACTCTGTGCTGTCGACCAATGTTTTTTTTCTTTCTGCATTTTGGCCTATTCGGGTACCTTCCTTCTAGAAAGTCCAGAGTTTTTCTCTCTTTTTTTTTGTACACAGTATTTATAACATGCTGGTTGTGCGTGCGTGCGTGCGTGTGTGTGTGTGTGTGTGGTGTGTGTGTGTGTGTGTGTGTGTGCGCGTGTGTGTGTGTGCGTGCTCTGTGTGTGTGTGTGTGTTTGTGTGTGAGAGAGAGAGACAGACAGACAGACAGAGACAGACAGAGAGAGAGACGGACAGACAGCCCACACAGACAGAAAGAGGTGGAAGAATGGGACGGAAGAAGATTGACGGAGGGAGGGGGCGGAGGGGGGGGGGGGGGGGGGGGGTTTAGTAGGTCATGTTCTTGGTAGGTTGAATCAGAACAACGCATGTTTTAGTGCCGCGTCTCCGCTGGTGGGTGTCACTTCATCATGACAACCAGAGATGGTGTTGTGTTGTTGCTTCCTGTGGACTGTGGAAGCATGGGTGAATGAAGAGCGAGAGGTTTTCACCTGGAGTACCATTAGATAACTGTCTGGTTAGGTGCTGCTCACTTGAGATAAGTCCATGGGATTCAAAGGGAGTCACGTGTGTGCACCTTGTGTGTGCGTGCTCTGAACCCGGTGCGTTGATAGCTAGAGTGTATACCGATTTCATATAGACAGACAGAAGGTTCAAATGAGACGGGTCAACAGCCAGTCTAGAACAAATCAAACTTGGTAGCATGGTTAGTCACCTGACCGTGGGTGAACCCTGTGATTTGTGTCAAAATGACAGGATGTAGAGATGTTCAAGAAATGAACAAGGCCTGTGCCCTCTTGAATAGGCATAATGTCAACACGTTTAGTGTTCCGCTGTGTGTCAATTCATTTCTCAACCAGATCTAACTGTGTTAAATGCGTCCTTGGTACGGTTTACAGGATTGAGGGGAAGAGGAACGGCCGGCGAGTAAGGTCCTTGATCACGAAAACCTCTCCTTCAGAGTTTCCCTTCTTGTGGTCAAAAGGGATGTGTCCCTGTATTTGTCAACGTTGCCCTGTGCTTTAAGAGTCTGTTGCGAGATGTTTCGAACTTTGCAGTTTGCTAGTGGCCACTTGATTTCCTGGGTCATGGGTGCCAGATAGTTGGAAGTGAGTTCGTTGACATGATGTTTAGTGCAACTGAACCTCCTGCGTCCTCTATATTGTCAACGCAAAAACGGTTGCATCTGAGTTTGACCCTTCTTGTAGTTGTTGTAGTGTTCACGACGTTACGAAAATGTACGGGAAAGAGTTAAAAAAAAGTTTTTGTTAAACCCTGGCCCTGATCCCTTCATTTAAGAGTTTGTTGTTGTGGGTGGTTCTGTTGTGGTTACTAACTGTTTCCCTGCCCCCTCTAAGATCCTTTTTGTTAAAGGTGGTTCTTCGTTTGGTTACTACCTGTTCCCTGCCCCTACCACCACATTTCAGATCTTTCGTTGGGGTGCCTGTTCTGGTTTGGATTACGAAAGAAATACTGACTGCATTTCCCTGCCCTCATTTAAGGAGTTGTTGGGAGTGGTTTCTGAATTTTGGGACTCGGGTCGGAATGTGGGGGGTGTATGGGTTGCCACACCGACGGGGCAACGAAAAATTTTGAGCCTGCAACCGAAAGACCGAAAAAAAAAAGTCTTTACCTGAAAGAGTTAGGACTGGATTTATTAAAAGACAATCTAAATTAAATTATCCGCACAAAAATCTCCTTGTGGGCCCCCCTTCAACCCCCCAACTTTGCCCCTAACCAAAAAAAAAAACATTGACGCCTCCCCCGCTCCCCAGACTGCCCCCCCCCTTCCTCCTGCCACCCATTTGTGACCTAGTGACCACCACCTTTAACCGCCTTCTTTTCGGCCTCCCTTCTTTGGAATCATTAGAGTTCATAATCCGTGTCTTCCATATCCCCATCCCTAATCTTCACACCACCACCACCACCCACCACCACCACCCTCCTCTTTCCCACCTCCCAGCCCATAGCCCAGTATCACAATCTCTTTAAATCTGAAAATAGCATTCATGAATGGATGCTGGTTGGAGAAGAAAAAATATGAAAAACGCCACAGAAATCATCAGCATTCTTTTCTTAGCAAATGTCGTCATCCCTCCCTTCTTCCCTAACCCCCACCCCCCACCCCCTCCTCCCCAACTGCCCCCCTTTCCTCCTGCTCTCAAACTTTGTGACCGCCGTTTGACTTCTTTGAAGGCGTTGGAATCCTTTCCTCCGCCTTCCTCCCCCCCTCCCCTGATGAACGGACCGGCTTTTTGAATTAATTATACATGACTTTTCATTTCGGAAATCTTTGAGAGGTGATCTGAACCTTTTGAAATCACTGGCTGCTTATTGCTTGTGCATGTCACGGTTCGTTCAGTGCACTTTTTTCTTCAACTGTTCCTACTTTGTGTGGTGGTTGTCGTTGTTGTTGTTAATATTGTTGTATTTTGTTAACATCATCATCATCAATATCATCACCGTCGTCATCGTTCATCGTCATTATCATCATCAGAAAAAATGGTCATCATCATCATCATCATCATCACTATGATTCATTTAGTTTACATTTTCTTACTTATCGTATTTAAATTGTTGCTGTTGTCATCGTTGTTATTGGTAGTCTTGTTGTTTTGTTCATCATCATCATCATCATCATCATCATCATCGTCATACTTCCCCCTCCTCTTATCATTTTATCATTATGATCATTATTATTGTTGTTATTACTGTTATCATTATTATTATTAGAATTATTATTTTTATTATCCCCATAGTCAGTAAGTTTTCGAAGTGTTGTGAAATGCATAATGAACGACGTTTGCCACTGTCGGGGTGTTCATCACGACATGTCCGAATCGAATACTTACTGGTGTCTGTTGAGTATTCCTGTATACAGTGCGTATTTGTCTTTCCATAACTCGTCGAGCGCTAGGATGCACAACAGTATCTTTAACACGTGCGCATCGGATCTGCGTGCATCGGCACACGGCAAAGGTCCTGTCTCTTAGTAGGCATGACCGAGTGTCTTCCCAAAGTGCATATATATATATATATATATATATATATATATATATATATATATATATATATATATATATATATTCCCCATTCACCCACTCAAGCACATACTGTCAGTTGGGCAGAATCATCTGCCACTGCAGATATGATTTATTTTTCTACTTTTCACAAGAAAATGTAGCTTGTTTTGCTCTTTCATGATTTTCTTTTGCTTCTTAGGTGGCACCTTTAGTTAGTTTTTTTTTGAAAACTCAACAACATACTATGGTATTGCACACCAGCCTTTTTCTGGTATAGCATTCTTCTTTAAACCGAAAAGGCAGAGGAGTCAAGTTTACCACTTTCCGCGTTCACTGAGGAGAAACAATCAGGTTTCGAATACCGGTATCTGACCAGGAGTTATATGTTAGTGTGCTTTGTTCCCATTGGAGATGGTCTCCTGCTTTGGAGACTATAAGCTTGCTGAAGGTTCATTTTGAGAAGCATTTATTTATATTCCCCATTCATCCACTCAAGCACATACTGTCAGTTGGGCAGAATCATCTGTCACTGCAGATATGAAGGCTTATCACCCCTATTTTTATAATCTGAGACATAAGAGCAAGCTTTGTTTATATTCAATATATATATATATATATAATTTCTATTGAAAGCGTGTCGAAGAGCGCGAGTTAGGAATGTCCTCAAAGCGCGACAGTTAAGGTGGAAAAAGAGCGAAATTCCAGAATAAATCGAAGAAGGATGTATAGAGGGGTCAATGTTTGCAGTCGGATGCGTTCAGCGTCGGAGACTTTACAGGTGCACAGTCAGGTTTGCCGAGTGACAGCGTAGCTTATCTGGACTCCGTTATTCTCTCTCACACACACACACACGTCTGCAGGCGCACACACACCACTAATTAACTTATTCTTTAATAGTTTGAGTCGATAAAAGCTGTAGTTTAAAATTGATTTGGGGGGGGGGGGGGGGGGGGGGGGGGGGGGAGATTCATTCGAAGGTAATAGTAGGACCCACAGGATCTGATAGAAAAACAATCGTAGTTTGAAATATCATTATGTATGAAATAAGTGCGTACGTTTTGCGGGCACTGAAATGTGTGCTGAAAAGCCATGTTCGCGCTTTTTGACAACCCCCCCCCCCCCCCCCCCCCACACACACACTTTCTGACATTTGTCATTCACTTTCTTGAAATTGTGAAAATTCCCCTTTCCTGTCGCCCTCGCTGACTGCATGTTGTTATCGTATATTTTGTTCGTTTGTTTTTCCAGCTTCTCCCGTCCATGATCTTATGGGTGTTTTGTCTAGATTTGTTCATGCTCGTCTGGCCTCGTTCTTGAAAGATTTGACATTTTTTTGTTCTTGTTATTATTCTATATAATGCCATTTTTTTGTGATCTGCTAATCTGTGGCCATATGCCATAAATTGTTACATATTCTGATTATAAGTAATTCTTAAAAAAAATCTTGGTTTCCCATTCTGTAAGACAATATCGTGATGCTTCTCACCTGCCAGTATTCCAGAGTCTGCGTTCGTGGCAACAACGCACGAAGTAAGCAGTGGTAGTGGGTTATACAGGCCTTCGTGTGTCTGTACGTCCTTTCTGTTTGGATACACTAAGCTTCTGTCCAGGATTGGGTTGCCCTTTCATAGTGTTTCTCGCTGTTGTTGTTACCAGTGGTAGCTGTTATCGCCATTCAACCTGCAGCGAGTGTAACTGGCCGGATCCGCTATTATCGGATGCGGTTTGGCGACAGATTGCACAAGGGTGGTATGGGCGGGAGGGAGTGGGTGGGAAGGGGAAGGGAGGGAGGGAACATTTCTTTTGTTAATGTTGTGGCTTTTTTATTGTGGGAAAAGGGAATATTTTTGTTACGGTTTTTGCTTTGTTATTAATAATGATAATGATATTATTATTATTATTGTTATTACTATTCTTATTATGATTATCATCAGTATTATTATTATCATCATCATCATTATTATTAGTATCATCGTTATTATTAGTATTAGTACTACTACTACTACTTCTACTACTATCATCATAATTACCATCATCATCATCATTATTACTAGTAGTAGTAGTAGTAGTAGTACTACTACTACTACTACTACTACTACTACTACTGCTGCTACTGCTACTACTATTATCATTATTATGATTAACATTATTATTATCATTATATCATCATTATTAATATTATCACTACTATCATCATCATCATCGTCGTCGTCGTCGTCGTCATCATTATGTTATTATAATTTTTTTTCTTTTTATTTGGGACAATAATAACCTGAAACATGAATCATTATTCCATGTCCTTGGGAAAATACACAGACGCTGAAAGGATTTTTTGTTTTGTTTTGTTAGTGTGTTGTTTTTTTTTCCTTTTTTTTTTTTTTTTAGGCAATGGAAGGTAAATAGATAAGCTAAAAGCTTCATGACATTTTTTCATTTCGCAATCACCAACGAAAGAGAGAGAGAGAGAGAGAGAGAGGAGAGGAGAGGAGAGAGAGAGAGGAGAGAGAGAGAGAGAGAGAGAGAGAGAGAGCATGTTTAAAATTGAGGTATAACATAGAGTAACACATACCACTCACCCCTCCGTGCCCGAGATTCGGACAAATTCAGGAGCAAGAAGAGGAAAATTCCTGCACTATCTGTACCCCCCCCCCCCCCCCCCCCCGAGAAGCATGTTTTCCTTCCACCACACACACCCGCTCTCCTCCGTCTCTCTTCACGACAACCACACACACACACCACACACCCCGATCAGTTCCACACACACACACACACACACACTCTCGCTCACCACACACACACCCGCACACACACACACACCCCGACCACACACCACACACACACCACAACACACACACACACACAGATGCACATCACACACACCGCACACACACAGATGCGCGCGCACGCACAAACCCACGCACGCACGCATGCAACCCCCCTCCCTCCCCCCCCCCCCCCCCCCCCGGCCACACATGACACACACACACACACACACACACACATGCACACACTTTCATTGTTGCGAAGTTACTTCCTCGAAAGCCCAATTGTACATGACTGCGTTAACAAGGGCTCGTTTAATGGACGGTTTGGGCAGTGGAAATTGTTGAGATATCTAGAGTTTTTGTTTAAACATTCATCGATTTAATTGTTTAATATTAAACAATCGTACGATCCGTCTTTAAAAAGAAAAAGAAATCGTTACTGAAGGAAAGATATTACAACCAGCAAAGCGACGCAAACTTGCGCTGGTCTTTTCAGCGAAGTTCGTTGCCTTTTTTTTATTTATTAGATAAATAAATAAATGCAAATGAACAAGCAATTAAATAAATAAATGAACAAATGAATGAGTAAATAAAGAAGTAAATAAATGAATAAGCGAATAAATAAATAGGATTAGCTTATGGAACAAGGCACTTTTAGAGGCAGTTCTTTCAGCCTTCTGACCAGAATTAGTGTTTGCGTCTAGGGTTAAATGTGATTTGTCATTCACAAGGACTAAACGGTATGTAAAATTGGAAAAAAAAAAAAAAAGAAAAAAAGAAAGAGCGCAGCTTAAAGTTCATATCGTCCAAAGCCTGTGTACAAAAATAAAACGCTCCCATGCGTACACGCCGATTTTTTTTTTCCTGATTTTTACAAGGCACTGGTATGTTGTTTAAGTCTTTAAAACGCATTTGCCTTAGCTCTGTACTTTCGCTAAAAGAAGACATTTAAAAAAAACCATTGCAATGCATTTTCATTCGCAAAAAAAAAAAAAAAAAAAAAAAAAAAAAACATCGGTAAAAAAAATCGCTGGTAGGCTTTGTGTAATTTTCGATATATTTTTACTGAAAAGGCCATCACCAACCCACACACATACACACACACACACACACACACACACACGCACGCACGCACGCACGCACGCACGCACGCACCCACGCGCGCGCACGCACGCACACACACACACATACACACACACGCACACACACACACACACACACACACACACACACACACGCACACACGCACGCACACACAGTCCCCCACTCTCAGCTCCTTCTCACCCCCTTCAGCGCCCCCCCCCCCCCCCCCCCTCCCCTCCCTTCCTCCTTCCCTATACCTTCCAGTATCCGTCTATACTCCATCCTCCCACACACGAGGCCACATCCCCCCCCCCCCCCCCCACCACCACACACACACACACACCATACACCCCCCCCCTCCCACCCACCACCTAGCCACCCCCACCCACCCCATCTTTCTCCCCCCTCCTCCTCCTCCTCACCACCACTCCCTCGCCTCTCCTCCCTCCCAGCCCTCCCTCTCCCATCCTCCCATCCCCTACCCCTCCTCCCCCCACCCCCCATCCCCTACCCAGCGGTGCCAGTGGCGTGGTGTGTAAGACAGTACAATAGAGGGAGCATCATATGACGCGTAATGGAGCCAGGCAAAGTGTCAAGCGGAGCCGTGCCGCCATAATGGCCGCCCAGTCGCTCACGTTGCTCTTCACTGGCTACACCCCCCCCCCCTCTCTCTCTCTCTCTCTCTCTCTCTCTCCTCTCTCTCTCTCTCTCTCTCTCTCTCTAGCCGTTCACTACTTCACTACCCCATAGCCCTGCTTCCCCGCCCCCACCCCTTCCGCTCCCCCCCCCCCCCCTTTCCGCCCCCCCCCCCCCCTCCCCAATTTCCCTCGACCTTCCAACTCCTTTCTCTCCCATCCTGCTTCCAGATCATACGCTGGCACACGCACGTGCGCATAATCATGAATTATTCACATGCTCTGTCTTGTAAAACGCGCGCGCGTACTCACACACACACACACACACACACACACACACACACACACACACACACACAAACGCGCGCGCAGAACACACACACACACACACACACACACACACACACACACACACGCACACACACACACACGCACGCACGCACACACGCACGCACGCACGCACGCACACACACACACACACACACACACACACACACACACTCACTCACTCACTCACTCATTCCCTCACGCGCACACAAATTGACACGCAGAATATTAAAATGAACGTCCCCCCCCCCCCCCCCCCCCCACACACACACACACACACCTCTCTTGTACATCCTTAAAAACAACATGGTATAAATACAAAGAAATTCAATTTGAAGGTGAAACGTGCTGCAGTTTCGTTCATTCAAAACTCCTTCGCCCAGACTCACGTTTTATTTCTCCTCTCCCTCGCTCATTCAGACGTACGAGATTGTGTTGACAACGTATACTTTTCTGCACACACGAGATTGTATGGACAACGTATATTTTTCTGCACACACGAGACAACGTATTCTTTTCTGCACAACACGAGATTGTATCGACAACGTATTCTTTTCTGCACACACGAGATTGTATGGACAACGTATTCTTTTCTGCACACACGAGATTGTATGGACAACAGATACTTTTCTGCACACTTGCGCTCATACCTACCCTGTCACACGTACACAGTACTTACTTCCTCACATAAACGTACTACGCTGTCATCTTATAACATAAATTAGTGAAGAAAGTAAGCACTTTGGATATACAAACAACATGGAATAAACATAAACCTAATCACATACATAAGAGGGAGAGAGAATGACGGAAACACCTTTGACACACTGATATTAATTTTAAGTGTCATTTCCAAAAGATCCTTTGACAAGGGGGGTAACAGGGTGGTAGCACCTTCCTCTTTCTTTTATCACTAACATTACGGACAAAAAAAAAAAAGAAGAAGTAGTGTGTGTGTGTGGGGGGAGGGGGGGGGGGGGGGGGGGGGGAGGAGAGAGAGAGAGAGAGAGTATCCGGAATGTATATGCAGTATACGAACTATACAGAGAGGGAGAGAGTGGGGGGGGGGTATTACGCGTAAAGTATATACAGTGTACATTCTGTACGCAGAGAGAGAGAGAGAGAGAGAGGGGGGGGGGGGGGGGAGAGAAAGAGTGGATTACGTGTAAGGTGTAAGCAGTACACTTCCTATGTACACAGAGAGAGAGAGAGAGAGAGAGAGAGAGAGAGAGGATTGTGCAGAGAGAGACCAGACAGGGGGGGGTGGGGGGGAGGGGGAATTTTGCTTAACTTATATACAGTATACGTTCAGTAGAGGGGGGGGAGGGGTGCAGAGAGAGAGAGAAAGGGGGAGGGGGTGGGGGCGCAGAGAGAGAGAGAGGATAGTTGCGCGCGCGCGCGCGCACGCACACACACACACACACAACACCACACACACACACACACACACACACAGACAGACGGACAGACAGAGACACAGAGAGAGAGAGAGAGAGAGATTAGCGCAAGAGAGAGAGAGAGAGAGAGAGAGAGAGAGAGAGAGAGAGAGAGAGGAGAGAGAGAGACGACTCCTGACGATCTAGGCGCATGGATCATAAACATGGCAGCATGCTTGCATGACGTCTCAGCTTTCGGCGCGCCGTGGAAAATTGTCTCACGTTCTAGACCTCTGGAATGTGCGGCGATTACAGTCACACGACCCGCGTCGGTAGAGGAAGGAAACGCTCGCTCACTCTTTCTCTCTGTCTGCCTGTCTGTCCGTCTGTCTGTCTGTCTGTCTGTCTGTGTCTGTCTGTCTGTCTGCTTCTCTCTCTCTGTCTCTGTCTATCTGCCTGTCTGTCTCTTCTCTCTCTCTCTCTCTCTCTCTCTCTCTCTCCTCTCTCTCTCTCTCTCTCTCTCTCTCTCTCATCTCTCTGTCTGTCATGGAATACT